>SJYC01080904.1:0-10211 GCA_006408675.1 Madoqua kirkii | reverse complement strand
CACACAAGAAAAAGCCGAATGGCTAATGATTAGTGAAGAATGTTCTGCCTTACTAATTATCAGAAAAATGTAAATTAAAACCACTTAATAAAAGAGATCAGCAAAAATTAGCCAGAAAATAACAAGTAAGTGTTCATGAGGAAATGAGGACATGGCAATCTTTATACATCACTGGAGTAAGTACAGAGAAATGCAGGATTTCTAGAAAGCAACCTAACAGTGCCTAGTGAAATTAACAATGCATGTATAAACAACTGTAAAATCCTACTCCTGAGTTTATATTGCAAAGGAACTCTCATCTAAGTGTGTATAAAGCCATATTAGAGGATATTCATGTCAGATTGTTGGTGGTAACAAGAATTTGGGATAAGCTAAATGTCCATTGATAAAAGAAATATATAATATGACAAGAATGAATCCTAGGTGACTATCAGACATAATGAACAAGATTTACATGTAGCAACATGTTGTTGTTCAGTCGCTCAGTCATGTCTGACTCTGCGATCCCAGCTTGCTCAAGCTCAGGTCTGTCCACGTTGTACAGTAGGAACATGGATGGACCTCAAAACAAAATTTCAGTAAAAAATAAATAAATAAAAAGGTAAAAAAGAAAGAGATTCAAAGCTTGATAGCATTTATGTAAGTCAAAAACACTGACACAAAACGACATTATTTTTCAAGGATATACATATCTAAATAAACAAAGGGAAAACAGATTGCAAAGACAGAAAGTATAATAGAGTGAGTCCACATAGGAGGAAAGAGGTGATACAGAAAATGAAGAGGAAAAGTACAAAAGTAGCAAGAGGGGACTTATATGGACTGAGGTTGATAATGGGTCATGAAGAAAACAGTTTTAATAACTCAGTTCTCTAGATAAAGAAGATGTGCTACATATGTACAATGGAATACTAGTCAGCCATAACAAAGAATAAAATAATGACATTCGCAGCAACAAGGATAGACCTAGACATTATAATACTTAGTGAAGTAAGTCAGACAGTAAAAGACAAATACCATGGAATATCACTTATATGTGGAGTCTAAACTATCATACAAATTAACTTAATTACAAATCAGAAATAGACTCATAGACATAGAAAATAAACGTATGGTTACCAAAGAGGAAAGGTGTTGAGGGTGGGATAAATTGGGAGTCTTGGATTAACAGATACACACTACTGTATATAAAATAGGTAAACAACAGGTTTTTCCAGTAGTCATCAAATCAGTCACTCCTAAAAGAAATCAGTCCTGAATATTCATTGGAAGGACAGATGCTAAAGCTGAAGCTCTAATACTTTGGCCACCTGACGTGAAGAACTAACTCCTCGGAAAAGACCATGATGCTGGGAAAGATTAAAGGCGGAAGGAGAAAGGGACGACAGAGGATGAGATGGTTGGATGGCATCACTGACTCAGTAGACATGAGTTTGAGCAAGCTCCAGGAGTAGGTGGTGGACAGGGAAGCCTGGTTTGCTGCAGTCCATGGGGTTGCAAAGAGTTGGACATGGCTGAGAGACTGAATTGAACTGAAACAACAGGTGGGTTGACCAGGTGGTTCAGTGGTAAAGAACCCACTGACCAATGCAGGAGACATGGGTTCAATCCTGGGTCAGGAAAATCCCCTGGAGAAGGAAATGGCAACCCACTCCAGTATTGTTGCCTGGAGAAATCCATGGATAGAGGAACCTGGTAGACCACAGTCCTTGGAGGTCACAAAAAGTTGGACAGGACTGAGCAACTGAGCATGCAAAGTAGTACTACTTGGGTAGTACTACTCAGGTCCTACTTGGGTCCTACTTGGGAACTATTAATGTATTCAGTATCCTGTAATAAACCATAATGGAAAAGAAAAAATAAAACCAAAAATTACTCAATTCTCACACAAGACCTATAAAAGACAAAGCAAAGAAAGGAAAAGAAATAAAAAGAGTAATGAAAACCCTTCTGGTTGATTTTCATCTCTCTGTGCTCTGAACCGTCTGTCTCACTTCTTCAGAAATGAGTTTAACCCATTATCTAGGACTCAGTCAGAGAAAAGGTGTCTTCTCCAGGACTCATCTCTCTTTAAGCCTCAATTTCCTTACATGTAAGAGTGTCCATCCACCAGGTTTGATGGGTAGGTTAAAAGAGCTGACCCATGAACATCTCTGCACAGTGTCGGGTTCAGGTTACCTGCTCAGTACTCAGTGGTCATTACCATTTGGATACGCAAAATGTTAGAACTTCACGAAACCTGGGAGGCAAGGGAGTCAAGTCTTATTTCATGAATGTGGGACTGGATGTACAGAGAAATTATATGACTTTCTCATGGTCTGGAGATAAAAGGGAAAACAGAAATAAGAAGGCAGCCCAAATCACTCTTTTTCCAATTGTGTCCGCTACTACCCACTGCCTCCTCAGGCTTCCTTGAGAAGATGTATACAAATTCATTTTCTTAAGATGAAGGGAAATTTGTTATTAATGGCATATTACACACACACACACACACACACACACACACACACACACACACACATACTGTGCCATGCAGCTTGTGGGATCTTAGTTCCCTGACCAGGGATTGAACCTTTGCCCTCTAAAGTGAAAGTGTGAAGTCTTAATCACTTGACTGACAGGCCATTGCATATTGTTTAAATCATGGCATATTTAAATCCATGTCACTATTTCTGACCAATGGAGCACTGTGAAAGGAATGAAAAATACAAAAAATAAAAAATGCTATTTATCCAACTCTTTTTATAAGATACAATATGGTTTCCAAATCATGCCAATGATTGTCCAAAATTCGGAGAAAAGATGCCTGTAGAATTAGGGAAAGGAAATGACAGCAGGGTAGTAATAGGTATCAGGGTGTACCACCAAGCCAGGTCAGCAGACTGGACAGTAACTCAAAGGCCATCATCTTGAGACCCTGCAAAGTAGAAAAGGATGAGCAATTTAAAACCAGGGCTTTCCATCCACCTTCCGGAAGAATTCTTTAATTTCTTTGTCTTCAAAATCAAATGTGGCAGCTAGCAAGTTGCCCCCAACAGTGGGAAGCCTGCCATTCTGATGGAATGCTGCTATCCCTGTGAAGGCATCAAAATCATGAGCTATTTTGAATGCAAGAGAAGAGCCATCAAGGCCATACAAAACCTTGGGGCCCAGTGGGAGGTGGAGGGGGCTTCGGCATTGGGAGATTGTGTACACCTGTGGCTGATTCGTGTCAATGTATGGCAAAACCATTACAGTATTGTAAAATAGAATAAAGTTTTAAATTAATTAAAAAAAAAACACACAAAACCTTGGGGCCCAGCCAGGATTAGAACATCAGCTTCAGCCACAATGTTAAATACAATGAGAGTATATATGGTGGTAGTGTCAAAACAGGATGGCTTCCAAGAGCCCAGTGCTTGAAAGCCCAAAGATAGAATCTTGACGATGTCCTGGTATAAGAGGTATTATTATGTAACTAAATAGACTCCTGCCCTATAAGTAACTTTCCTTCTCCTGCTCTTCATTAGCTGTGTCCTATAACTTTTTCATGCCCCCCAGTATAGAGTGTTTTGGAATTTGCTCTGTAATCCAGTGTTCCTATGTCTCAGTTCAGTTCAGTTTGGTCACTCAGTGGTGTCCAACTCTTTGCAATCTCATGAATCACAGCACGCCAGGCCTCCCTGTCCATCACCAACTCCCAGAGTTCACTCAGACTCACGTGCATTGAGCCAGTGATGCCATCCAGCCATCTCATCCTCGGTAGCCCCCTTCTCCTCCTGCCCCCGATCCCTCACAGCATCAGAGTCTTTTCCAATGAGTCAACTCTTTGCATGCTGTGGCCAAAGTACTGGAGTTTCAGCTTTAGCATCAGTCCTTCCAATGAACACCCAGGGCTGGTCTCCTTTAGGATGGACGGGTTGGACCTCCTTGCAGTCCAAGGGCCTTGCAAGAGTCTTCTCCAGCACCGCAGTTGAAAAGCATCAGTTCTTGGGTGCTCAGCCTTCTTCACAGTCCTATCTCTCAGGGCAAACAAATGCACTATATTTTGCTTCCCCACTATTGCACCTCAGAAGGAAATCAAATGTCTTCTCTTACATTGTCTTTCTATCAGATTTCCTCCTGTGAGCTCTGACTTCTGTTGGTAATCTATTTTCACTTGTTCAACAGCAATGAAAACAGAGAGCTGTTCAACTTTTGGGCGGAGGGGCGGTAATGGAGAGCAAACCATGAACTCTGAGGACACTCAAATACCAAGCAAGGTTTTTCCCAAAAATCACTCCTTGCAAAAAAGAGAGAATCTTTTTATATTTTGAGTTTCTTACTATAGAGTGTTCTCATCATTATTTTATTTCTAATAACACCATTCTTTTCAGGGAAAACACATTATCCTGAAACACTTGTAATCAATGCAAAATTCTGATGTTTCTAAGTGGAACTGGTGAACTTCAATACATGCTTAATTATTCTTTCACTTGGATGAATGGCCTCATATTTGCCAAAGTGGATGTTGATGGTGAACAAGCCTTCTAAATATCACTTTAAAAAATATTACAGTAAGTGGTTACATAGTGGATGCTGAATATATGTAACTGTCAGATGAAACAAAACAACTGTCATAGTGCTATGCTGTGGCTTGGAATAAAACTGAAATAAGATTGTGGAAAAAGTATGACCTTAGTAAATTCTGTGAAATATAAAATATCAAATTATATTAATTAATTTCATAAATGCATAAAATGATTAAATATATGTAACTAAATAAAGTGTTTATAAGTAGATGATGAGTGATTTTTAGCTACATCTCTAAATTTGGGGGGAGGACTTACTGGGAGGACTTATTTGGAGGATGGAAGAGGGTCTCATGTTTGGCATTGCCTATACTAGGGCATTTACGGTAGACATATACACAATGGCTGAATTCTAACCATGGTTCCTGGGCAAGAACTGTCAACACTTCACCACAAGTTCTTTTCTTTCCTGTGTGTTCTTGAGAAAGTATGTTTACCTAACAGTCTTTATCTTGATTCTGGGTCCTTAGTAAATGATGGCTCTTTCCTACACATGACCACAGTAGTTTGTGACAAAAGCACTTGGGTCTTACACAAGGAAATGAGTGTTTGAAGTATTACTTCAAAAGTTAGCCACTTTAGGAGACTCTATACATTTATTCAAAGAATGCCGGTCACGGACCAGAGCTGCTTGGGAAGCTGTTTTGAGGACTGTCTTCAAAGAGTCAGTTCAGTCCAAATGACAGAGCCAGGCTCTGCACTTTATAGACAGCCCTTTTATTTTAGCTTTTAACCCCAAATGGTTACACTCACGCCATTTGCCAGACTGGCCTCTGGATGACTTTCAGCTCTTTCCAGAAATCATTAAATCCACTCCCTTCCACTGGCTCCCATCCCCCACCCCACCCCAAAGGATGAAGACTTGGCACAGAGCAGGACTCTCAGAAAAATGCTTTGCAGGCTCCGAAGACAATTCCACATGAGGAGTTCCAAATGTTTAGAGGAAAAACAACATAATTAGAGTAAGTATATGACCTCCCAATGAGAATGAACTGAAAAGAGACAACATTCCTTTGGGTTCTAAGTACAGGGAGATTTGTTTTTAAAAATCATTGTATATTCTTACCTCATGTTTGAAATTTACAAGCCTTGCATTTCATACCAGGTAGTCAGGTATAGCAAATATTTTTATCTGCTTACTGTAAGCCTTAGCTTTTTTTTTCCTTTTTTAAAATTTAAATTTATTTATTTTTATTGGAGGCTAATTACTTTACAATATTGTATTGGGTTTGCCTTAAAAAAATTTTTTTTCAGGGACTAAGCCTATAAACCGAAGCACTATTTACAAACGCACTATGCACTTTACCAAGAACAAGGAAGCAAAGTGAATAGCTTGGATGAAATGAAAACATTTTCAAAAAGAAAAATTTGGATGCTTTAGAAAAACACAGAAACCATCATCCCAAGTAACAATACTGAACACAGAACTATAGGCGAGCATGATGTAGCACAGAAGTAATGAATCACCACCTAGTTACTCACTTATGGAGGGTATTGTCATACTAAGGGCTATAACTTTTAGATGGTCTGAAAATTAAAATTATATGGACCTGTCTCACTTGCAGGTTTGGTTAATGTATCTTTCCTCCTACATTTTGGCTCCGGCATGTTACGTTCTTTTCCTATATAATATTTGGTTTTTATCTTTACTGGGCAGTTATTTTGTTATGACTTTATTGCTATTCGTTTTTTCAACACAGTCTCCTAGCATATAACCTATTCCCTGTTTGGAAATTACACTGTGTTAGAAACTTATTTTTATTTTTTCAAGCCGCTGGGGTATTTTTTAGTAAGTTCACTGAGGCACTAATTTCCCAAGTAGGAGCTGCTGAGCCTTTCAGTGTTGTCAAATAGCCAACTTGTGAGTTGATAGGAAGAGCCAATGAATGCAGACATAATGCAATTCAAACCGGTTGAGAAATATTACTTTGGGGATTTAAAAAGTGAAAATGAATCCAGGGGAGTTTGCTAATTCTTTTGGATAGAATTTTAAAATTAGGGAATGAAGGAAGACAAATTAGACTTTACATATTTGGCTATCAGAAGAGCATTTGAGTCCGAAGAGTAATTTTACGTTTAGAGTGATTCAAGCTGGGTTGACTATTTGAAGACTAAGATGCATAATTCTAATATGGGACTGGTTAGGCTCACATTTCTCATTACCTCTAGAGAGAGCACAGTGGTGCCAAATACAGACCATTAAGATAAATCCTTTCACTGTGCAAAAGTTTTAGGAAACTTTTTCCAGGAACTTAACCCAGAGGAAAACCCAACAGAAACAAAAATGATTCACATTTGTACACACTGCAGCGTTTCTCTGGGTTCGGCCAGGTCCTTTTTTAGATATTCTCAGGTCAGTTCTTTATCCCTACCTCTGGCATCTCACTGCAACAAGAGCAGACACTGAGTGAGTGTTTGCAGTTGTCAAATGCGTACATGATGGGGTCAGATTCACGAACTCTTTTGTAGGTTTAAATATGTTTCTCCACTTGGATATATCTCCAGGACGGAGAAATTTTGTCTCTCTAATCTACTGTTGGGCTTCCCTGGTGGCTCAGAGGTTACAGCATCTGCCTCCAATACGGGAGACCCGGGTTCGATACCTGGGTTGGGAAGATCCCCTGGAGAAGGAAATGGCAATCCATGCCAGTATTCTTGCCTGGAGAATCCCATGGACGGAGAAGCCTAGTAGGTTACAGTCCATGGGGTCGCAAAGAGTCAGACACGACTGAGCGACTTCACCTTACCTTACCTTACCTTAATCTACTGTTAAATCCTCAGAACCCAGAAGAGTGCCAGGTACGTGGAAAGCATCAGCAACCATTTGTTGACTTTTACGGGTGAGGAAACTCAGGGACATCCAGGGAGTAACAATGACACATTTGTTAAGGTCCCTGAAGTCTTCAGACAACTGTTCAATTTATTCTATTTTTTGTAGACATGTATATTTTACAAGGGCATTACCTTCCATTTCTGTCATAATTAAACATAATTACACACACACACATACACACACTCATACACGTATATTTACTATTGTTTCTTATTTTTTACTTCAACCTCATCCTGAGCAATTACATCTAAGAAATCATGAATTTGGTGTGCTAGTTATATAATAATTGCTTCCTAATACACATAAAAATAAATACTAAGATTTAAATTCAAGAAGGAATAAAAACTTTGGCTCTGGACCACCAGAAATCATCTCACATGTTACAAGGTGCTATGCCTACCGTATCTGGGGCAACTCTGTTATACTGTATCCTTATAGGAGCCCTATAGGAGAGGTCCCATGAGCAGAGCAAAGCAGGTCCTGTAAGCTCATTTACCAGTGAATTAACTGAGGTGAATGGACACACAGTCACACAGCTAATAAGTGGGGAATTTAGAACTACAATCTTCCCAATATTCTTCATTGCCAATTTACTGATTTCCACTATTTTAGGCCTTTAGTCAAAGACTTTGACTGTGTAGATCACAACAAACAGTGGAAAATTCTTAAAGAGATGGGAATACCAGACCACCTTACCTGCCTCCTGAGAAATCGGTATGCAGGTCAAGAAGCAACAGTTAGAACTGGACATGGAACAACAGACTGGTTCCAAATCAGGAAAGGAGTACATCAAGTCTGTATATTGTCACCCTGCTTATTTAACTTACATGCAGAGTACATTGTGTGAAATGCTGGGCTGGATGAAGCACAAGCTAAAATCAAAATTACCAAGAGAAATATCAATAACCTCAGAAATGACACCATGCTTATGGCAGAAAGCGAAGAAGAACTAAAGAGCCTCTTGATGAAAGTGAAAGAGGAGAGTGAAAAAGCTGGCTTAAAATTCAACATTCAAAAAACTAAGATTATGGCATCCAGTCCCATCACTTCATGGCAAGTAGATGAGGAAACAGTGGAAACAGTGGCAGACTTTATTTTTGGTGGGGGGGAGGGGCTCCAAAATCACTGCAGATGGTGACTGCAGCCATGAAATTAAAAGACACTTGCTCCTTGGAAGAAAAGCTATGACCAACTTAGATAGCATATTGAAAAGCAGAGACATTCCTTTGCTGACAAAGGTCCATCTAGTCAAAGCTATGGTTTTTCCAGTAGACATGTATAGATGTGAGAATTGGACTATAAAAAAAGCTGAGTGCTGAAGAATTGATGCTTTTGAACTGTTGAAGAAGACTTTTGAGAGACCCTTAGATTGCAAGGAAATCAAACCAGTCAATCCTAAAGGAAATTAGTCCTGAATATTCATTGGAAGAACTGATGCTGAAGCTGAGACTCCAATACTTTGGCCACCCGATGCGAAGAACTGACTTCTTGGAAAAGACTCTGATTCTGGGAAGGACTGAAGGCAGGAAGAGAAGGGGTCGAAAGAGGATGAGATGGTTGGATGGCATCACCAACTCAATGGACATGAGTTTGAGCAAGCTCTGGGAGTTGGTGATGGACAGGGAAGCCTGGCATGCTGTAGTCCATGGAGTCATAAAGAGTCGGACACGACTGAGTGACTGAACTGAACAACTATTTTATTGCTCCCCCAGCACTCCTGGGAAAATCTGTAGCTAAGCTGGTATTTGTTTTTTCTTAGGGTGGCTGCTGATACCTAGGGTCTAGCTTAGAGCTGTTTGAAAGCAATCTTGAAAGGATGAAACAGACACAGAGAGGGCACATTATGTAGGCCTTGATTTGTAATTGTAGTCAAGGGAAGAATAAAAAATTACTGGGGGATGCCTTCCCTATTGGTTCAGATGGTAAAGAGCTGGCCTTCAATGAGAGACCTGGGTTTGATCCTTGGGTCAGGAAGATGCCCTGGAGAAGGAAATGGCAATCCACTCCAGTAGTCTTGTCTGGAAAAATCCTATGGACCGAGAAGCCTGGCAGGCTACAGTCCATGGGGTCACAAAGAATAGGACATGACTGAGCAACTAACACTTTCACATGTCTCATTGGTAATAATGAGCACAGGACAGAAAAGGGTAGACAGTTGGGTTTTAAAGGGGAAAAGAATAGATTATTAGTGTAGAAAAACATACTCCCAGGATGCTGGAAGTGAAGTCGCTCAGTCCTGTCCAACTCTTTGTAACCCCATGGACTGTAGCCTACCAGGCTCCTCTGTCCCTGGGATTTTCTAGGCAAGAATACTGGAGAGGGTTGCCATTTCCTTCTCCAGGGGATCTTCCCGACCCAGGGATTGAACCTGGGTCTCCCACACTGTAAGCAGACGCTTTACCGTCTGAGCCAAATGTGTTGCATGGAAATATATATAAAGCCAGTTCAGTTCAGTTCAGTCACTCAGTCGTGTCCGACTCTTTGCGACTCCATGAATCACAGCATGCCAGGCCTCCCTTTTCATCACCATCTCCTGGAGTTTGCTCAGACTCCCACGTCCATCGAGTCAGTGATGCCACCCAGCCATCTCATCCTCGGTCATCCCCTTCTCCTCCTGCCCCCAATCCCTCCCAGCATCAGAGTCTTTTCCAATGAGTCAACTCTTCCCATGAGGTGGCCAAAGTACTGGAGTTTCAGCTTTAGCATTATTCCTTCCAAAGAAATCCCAGGGTTGGTCTCCTTCAGAATGGACTGGTTGGATCTCCTTGCAGCCCAAGGGACTCTCAAGAGTCTTCTCCAACACCACAGTTCAAAAGCATCAGTTCTTC
>SJYC01080902.1:0-31282 GCA_006408675.1 Madoqua kirkii | reverse complement strand
AAAGAATAGCAAGAAGAGATAAGAAAGCGTTCTTCAGCAATCAATGCAAAGAAATAGAGGAAAACAACAGAATGTGAAAGACTAGAGATCTCTTCAAGAAAATTAGAGATACCAAGGGAATATTTCATGCAAAGATAAAACTTTGGATTAACTATTATAGTTGTTTATAGAATTAAGAAAGTATGTTGGTGAGTGTTTACATGTCATCATAACATTTAAATTGTTATTTGTTATTTTATTATGATACCATTGAGTTTCTAAATCTGTTTAATAAAGAAAGACAAAGAAAATTTCCATAATATTGATTGCCATGGTAGAAATATTTCTATCAAGTGATATTTGTGATGCTGACTTATAAATGTCTGTTTCAGAAAGCATATATATTAGCATTTCTTTTTTTTTTTGTAGAAAACTCTTAACATTCCATTTTGTATTGATAAATAGGTTTATCACAGAGGATTTTCTTCACCAAACTTTTGGCAGTTAACCCACTAATTTTCACCTCACAAGTCTACACAGACCTAGTTCTAAAATGTCCAGCGAGTGAAAACCACAGAGCGAACTGCCTATCACTGGAAGATTGGAGGATTTGCTAAGAAAAACAATATTTTCTGCATAGCATTTCTCCACTGTCTATAACTTTTTTTTTTTTTTTTAGTGAGCCTACATGCTGTGACATGCAGAGCTTGGTTTATGGGTAAGCAGATGAGTTTCAATTCCAGATTAGCACGTAGCATGAAACTTTGAGTTGGTTACTTATTTTTGAGTTTCAGTCTCATCTTTGGTAATAGAAGGATAAAGTACGATAATGATAATGATACTTCTTATTCACAACTTTAAATTATTTAGAACATGCTGCCAAATAGCTAATTTCCAAAATTTCCATGTCTATCATTTCTTTTCAAATTCAGCCCAAATCATTCTTTCTAAGAATCTCTCAAACTTGGAGCTCCATTGTCTCCTTTTGATACTTATGTTCCTCTTGTAACACAGTGCTTTGCTTTTGTTGGCTCTCCTTATAGTTTTCAAGCCATTTTAAGTGTCTTCTTTTTTCTGAATCATACTTCATCTTTAAAGACCAGATATATATTTTTTACTTATATCACTATCAAAAAGCTTATGTCTGGACACACAGCAAGCAGACAGAAATAAAATGTATATTATCTAGCCCTAGGTGGTACACACAATTTCTTCGCCATCTTCAGCCTAGCTGAGATCGCATGTGACATACCTGACTTCAGCAGCACAGACTGAACAGTTTTGAACAATGATGGCAATATTTCTCTGCTATGATAGAGACCGATAAATAACTTTGATGCCTGTCTTATCTAAAACATAAAATCACTATAACTTAAGAAAAACTGAATAGACTAGTTGCACTAAGTCAAAATGAGAAAAAAAAAAAACCATTGCATACTGAAGTGGATCAAGCTAATAGTCCTTGATAACAATACCAATTATTTTATATTTATTATATGCTCAACTGACTGCTTTTATTTTTTTTGTTTAATACATGCTACATTTTAAAAACTTTTTTTAAATACTTTATTCTACTTTACAATACTGCATTGGTTTTGCCATACATAGTTGCACTAAGTCAAAATGAGAAAAAAAAAAAACCATTGCATACTGAAGTGGATCAAGCTAATAGTCCTTGATAACAATACCAATTATTTTATATTTATTATATGCTCAACTGACTGCTTTTATTTTTTTTGTTTAATACATGCTACATTTTAAAAACTTTTTTTAAATACTTTATTCTACTTTACAATACTGCATTGGTTTTGCCATACACTGACATGAATCAGCCACAGGTGTACACGATCTCCCAATGCCAAAGCCCCCTCCCACCTCCCACTCCACACGATCTCCCCGGATCATCCTGTACACCAGCCCCAAGCATCCTGTATCCTGTATTGAACATAGATTGGCACTTCATTTCTTATATGATAGTATACCTGTTTCAGTGCCGTTCTCCCAAATCATCCCACCCTCTCCCTCAGAGGCCAAAAGTCCGTTCTCTTTTGTTGTCTCTCTGTGTCTCTTTTGTTGTCTCATATACAGGGTCATCATTACTATCTTTCTAAATTCCATATATATGTGTCAACTGACTGCTTTTAAACATTACATCATTGAATGCTCCTTGTTGCAACCCCCCAAAGTGGATGACTATCCTTACTTTGCAAATGAGGAAAATGAGACGCAGATAGGTAAAATATATTTTCAAATTCAGCCCTCTAATAAGTGGTAGGGTTGGGATACACTCATGTTTCTAACTCTAGAGCCTTTCACAGTTTACAGGCACTGATTTACTTGGAAGAATATGCAGTGTTTATATTAGTAGCTGACACAAAGCTACCTTGTGTACTTTCTGATACATGAAGTACATCAAAATGAAACACTGAGGTACATCAAAATGGAAAGATAGGGGAGGATTGCTTTCTGATTCATCTGTAAAAATGAAGACCTCCAGTTAAAACTAACAGGGTAAAAACTGAGTCATTGTTTGCTAGGCTGCAAAGATCTAATGAGTCTGTTTCTACTAAATTCTCACTCTTGGAGGACTGGTAACTTTGAGTCTCATGAGTTCAATTTAGTAGTAGAATTTCACAAATTTCACACATTCAGAAAAGTAACTATGACTTTCTAAAAGGAACTGTTGACTGCTAATTTGGGGGGGTTCATCAAAGAGCCATCCATAGGTTTATAGTGTATGTCACATAAGGAAGAAGGCAGAGCAGACAGTGTGTCATAGATCGGTTTTATCTAAACATTTTAACTGAGACAGAATGCTTCACCCAAACTTCTTGTAAGGACTAACAATTTCAGTGTGGCGGCTAACCTTCCTACAGCAATTTAGACCACAATTCTCATTTAAGACAATTGCTTTTCAGTGTTATTAAGACACAGATGACTTATGACTCAGGATGGATATCATATTCTGATTATTATTACTAAAAGGTGAGGTGTGGGGGCTGAGTCATCTGATGTCCCACCTTGCACAGTCCAGAAAATATTATTAAGGTTAATATTAATGAAAATCTCCTTTACTCTGTTCAGTAGTTTATAAAATAATGCTTTTTATAGACATCTTACTTTCAAAACCAAGCCCCAAAGCTCCAATTCAAAACAAAGTTGAGAACACCAGGCCATGACAACTTAGTTTCCTTTAATGTTAAAGGTGCACTTCCTTGATCTGGCTGATTAGGTGTGTGTCCTCTTTCCTTTTATTGCTACAGAAGCTGCACTTCAGTTTAAGGTAATAGCTTTTTCCTCAAGAACAACATTATTCTTTGGCAAGTCTATATGTGTGAGACTCCAATTCTTTAAGAAGTTGTTCATCAGTGAAGCATGATTTAAATAATAAACTCAAGCCTGTGATTTCACAACAAGTTCAACAGAATTTCCCATTTTACTTTCTAATTGAAATATACAGTCTTAGTGTATCTCCCCAAAGGCTGAAATGCCCAATTTAAGAATTCCTTGAGATTATACTGTGGCTTTGAGTAGTATTACATATAACTTCATTTCTCACGTTCAGTTCAGCTCAGTTCAGTCACTCAGTCATGTCCAACTCTTTGCGACCCCATGGACTGCAGCATGCCAGGCCTCCCTGTCCATCACCAACTCCCAGAGTTTACCCAAACATGTCCATTGAGTCAGTGATGCCATCCAAGCATCTCATTCTCTGTCATTCCTTTCTCCTCCCAACTTTAGTCTTTCCCAGCATCAGGGTCTTTTCAAATGAGTCAGTTATTTGCATCAGGTGGCCAAAGTATTGGAGTTTCAGCTTCAACATCAGTCTTTCCAATAAACACTCAGGACTGATCTCTTTTAGGATGGACTGTGTGGATCTCCTTGCAGTCCAAGGGACTCTCAAGAGTCTTCTCCAACACCACAGTTCAACAGCATCAGTTCTTCAGCACTCAGCTTTCTTTATATTCCAGCACTTATATCCATATGTGACCACTGGAAAAACCATAGCCTTGATTAGACGGACCTTCGATGGCAAAATAGTGTCTCTGCTTTTTAATATGCTGTCCAGGTTGATCATAACTTTCCTTCCAGGGAGTAAGCATATTTTAGTTTCATGGTTGCAGTCACCATTTGCAGTGATTTTGGAGCCCCTCAAAATAAAGTCTGCCACTGTTTCCACTGTTTCCCCATCTATTTGCTATGAAGTGATGGGACTGGATGTCATGATCTTAGTTTTCTGAATGTTGAGCTTTAAGCCAATATTTTCACTCTCCTCTTTCATCAAGAGGTTTTTTACATCTCTTCTTCATTTTTGCCATAAGGGTGGTGTCATCTGCATATCTGAGGTTATTGATATTTCTCCCAGCAATCTTCATTCTAGTTTGTGTTTCATCCAGCCCAGCATTTCTCATGATGTACTCTGCATATAAGTCAAGTAAGCAGTGTTAGATTCACCTTTATTCCTTGCTTCGCCAGCTTCCAAACTTTTCATGAATTAGGAAATAGGCTAAAATTTGTAGGATCAGGTTTAGGTTAAGGGTTACAGAGGAAGGTACCATCACAGGATATGGAGCAACTTGCTAACCAATCTTTTAATTTATCTTGTGCTCATCTGCCAGGGGGGAAAAGGTACCACAGATTGGGTACTTGTACAGTGGACATTTATTTCCTTACAGTTCAAGAGTTGTGCTGGCATGGCTGGTTTCTTCTGAGGCTGTTCTTCGTTTAGAGATGGCTATCTTTGTGCTGTCCTGTTGAACATCCCTGTCCTATGTCTTGATCTCCTCTTCTTTAAGGTCAGTCACTGACTTAGGGCCCATCCCATTGACACCATTTAACCTAAACTACCTGTGTAAAGGTTGGAGAAGACTCTTGGACTGGATGGAGATCCAACCAGTCAATCCTCAAGGAAATCAGTCCTGAATATTCATTGGAAGGACCACTGCTGAAGCTGAATCTCCAATAATTTGGTCACCTGATGTGAAGAACTGACTCATTGGAAAAGAACCTGATGATGGGAAAGATTGAAGGCAGGAGGAGAAGGGGACAACAGAGGATGGGATGGCTGGATGGCATCATTGACTCAATGGATTTGAGTTTGAGCAATCTCTGGGAGTTGGTAATGGACAAGGAAGCCTGGTGTGCTGCAATCCATGGGGTCACAAAGAGTTGGACACAACCAAGTGACTGAACTGAACAGCCTCTTTAAAGAATTTACCTCCAAATATACAGTCACAATCTGAGATACTAAGGGTTAGGACTTCAACATGTAAATTGAATGACAGAAATATAATTCAGTCCATTAGTCTTACCTCACTTTTTCTTTCCTCTATGTGCCCAAATTTTCTTCTGCCACCACTCTGACCCATCTCTTTTCCATAAGCAGCTCACTGGTAAGTATAATTCAGCACATTTTCCTCAGCCTGCTGCATCCACCATCTTTCCCTACTCTCTCTAAACTCATTTTGAGACAAAAGTGCTAAAAAGAAAAATTTGAATTTCTTTCCTTTTTGCCTTCCAATATCAAGAACAATGAAATGAAGACATAATATGCAAGAAGGCAAGAAAACAGGAGATCCATTTGCCCTCTCAACAAGCTACTGTTAATTTGGGGATTGGAATCAAAGTGCTGTCTAAGTATCACATATGTGTCCATGCTTACTCACTGTAGAATGTAAATGAAAAGAATCTTGTAGTCACATGTTTACAAAAATGAAAAGAGTTTTTCCTTTGCTCATTTTCATACTGCTTTAAATCTACACATTTATTTCATTTTGGGGTAAAAATACAGCTAAAACAAAATAGCTAACATTAATTTCCTTTCATTAGTAACTTTGCTTGTAAAGTAAACATTCTATTTATATAATTAGCAAAGTAAAACATTAGGATTTAATTGAATTTTGAGATTGCTTCCTACTCTTGGAGTTTTGATCACTGAAATATCTATGATTTAACATTTGGCATTCAGGTAACCAAGGTAAAATGAAAGCATACTCTTTACTAGCAGTGTGGGTTGTTGTTTTGTTTTGTTTTGTTTTGTTTTTTGTTTTTCCAGATGAGCAAAAGGTATCCATGGGAACATATTTTATGTTGTAGTAGAGAAAAAAAGTTATGAATCTGTCAACGCCTGGAACTTAGATTTCCCAGACTCCAGAACTGAAATTTCTGTTGTTTGTAAGCCACTCAGTCCACAGTGCTTTTGTTTTAGCAACCTCTAATGGAGAAGGAAATGGCAACCCACTCCAGTGTTCTTGCCAGGAGAATCCCAGGGACGGGGCAGCCTGGCAGGCTGCCATCTATGGGGTCGCACAGAGTTGGACACGACTGAAGCGACTTAGCAGCAGCAGCAGCAGCAGCAGCAGCAGAGCCATTTAATTAATAACCTATAAAAACATTTGAATCCACATCTGTATGACTCCAAAGCACATACTTGTCCCATTCACACTCTCCCTGAAGCTTCAACGAGTAACATGTACAAAGATAAAAAAATGTAGGTTATAATCTCAAATTAGCAACCCTCACAAAGGAACTTTCTGAACCCTTGAACCATGACCAAAGGAAAAGTGACTACTCTTGATTACACTGTCACATTGTATGTGTGTTATACACATATGTTGTATATTTTACTTTCATGAAAAATCAGAAATTTAACCAGACTGATTTGAGATCAAGGCACTAAATAGGCATTTTGATTTATTTTCATAAAGTTTGATTTTCAAAGAAATTAATTTATATTCTGATTGAGCAAACAAAATTCAATACATCTTTCAAGTATCACACGAAGAAAGGTCATTTCAAGGAAAAGAGCCTTATCTTCCTAACCTCCACATCCTGTGCATGGGTCTCCACTGAGATGGTGTTCATGAAAAATGAACAAAACAAACCCATTCTTTGAAGAAACACACTTTTGCAATTAGATGAAATGAAAATGTTTATTGATAGAAAAACATGGGGATAAAAGCTGAATTTTTTTCTTTTGAAATAATCATAGTGAATAACAACTTGATAAATGCATGAGCTTATACACACAAGTTTTACCTATTACATGGTTTTTTCTTTATTTGGCAAATCAAGTTATGATCACAATGAAAATAGAGAAAAAGACACCTAAAATCCTTAATTTTATTTATTTAACATGCTTGCATAATGTAGGATCACATAGAATTATAGACACATCTGTCAAAAGCAACAGTTTTGAAAATGTGATTTATTTCTTATGACTGGGTTTTGACTTTTATTTATTTTATTTATTCCTTATGACTGGGCTGGAATTAAAACCAGCAAGTTCATTTTAAAGAGAGCACTCATAATTTGTCTTTGCAGTACACTCTTTCTGATTAGAAAAAAATCATAAAAATATAAAAGTATTAAAAAACAGAAAGCTTGTTCTGCAGTCTCAATGTTGTTGTTCACTTGCAAAGTCTTGTCTGACTATTTGTGATTAGATGGCAGCACACAAGGCTTCCCTGTCCTTCCTTATGTCATCCAATCATCTCATCCTCTGTCTCCTCTTTCTCCTCCTACCTCGGTCTTTCCCACCATCAGAGCCTTTTTCAGTGGGTTGGCTCTTCCCATCAGGTGGCCAAAGCTTCAGCTTCAACTTCAGCAGCAGTCCTTCCAATCAATATTCAGGATTGATTTCCTTGAGGATTTACTGGTTTGTTCTCTTTCCAGTCCAAGACACTCTCAGAAGTCTTCACCAGCATCACAGTTTGAAAGCATCAATTCTTCAGTGTTCAGACTTTTTTATGGGCCAACTTTCACATCCATACATGACTATTAGGAAAAACCTTAACTTTTATTGTACATACCTTTGTCAGCAAAGTGATGTCTCTGCTTTTTAATACACTGTTTAGTTTTGTCATAGCTTTTCTTCCAAGAGTGAGTGTCTTAATTTCATGGTTGTGGTAACCATCTACAGTGATTTAGAAGCTGAAGAAAATAAAGTCTGTCACTGTTTCCATTTTTCCCCCATCTATTTGCCATGAAGTGAGGGGACCAGATGCCATGATCTTAGTTTTTGAATGTTGAGTTTTAACACAGTTTTAATCTTGCAAATTAAGAAACCTCAAAGGAAACAGGTGCTCAGCCTGAAAGAAGCATAGTCTCACTTCCAGCAGGCAACCTGAGAATTTCTGTGTGGTGCTTCTACTGTTTATGTCTTTAGAACTTGGCTAAAACCCAGTTGTCATCCATCAGGAGCCTTCTCCCTCTGAACAAATAAAACTAAACATAGCAAATGACCACTTTGATCAACAGGCACCATTTACCAGAGTAATTGTACTCGTAAGCAGTTAAGGAAGACACATGTTGAAGGCACTTACAGAGGTTATGTTGACTGTCAAAGACAAACCAATGATACAGAAAAAAGAAAAAAAAAACATGGAAGAGATTAAGATGCATAACGCGTCTGCCTGCAGTGCGAGAGACCCAGGTTCAATTGCTGGTTTGGGAAGATCCTCTGGAGAAGGAAATGGCAATCCACTCCAGCACTCTTGCCTGGAAAATCTCATGGATGGAGGAGCCTGGAAGGCTGCAATCCATGGGGTCGCTGAGAGTCGGACACGACTGAGCGACTTCACTTCACTTCATAGTTCATGAGATAACACTTGAGAGATCTCTTGAGTCAAAATATCTCAAGTAGAGTTAAGCAACCTTGTTTTATACATCACTCTCAGAGGTGGAGATAAAGTGTCAACAATTTGAAAATAACACCAGCCAATCCTAAATTAAATCAGTCCTGAATAGTCATTGGAAATACTGAAACTCTAATACCTTGGCCACCTGATGATAAGAGCTGACTCAATGGAAAAGACCCTGATGCTGGAAAGATTGAAGGCAGGAAGAGAAGGGGGATGAGAGGTTGGGATGAGATGTGGATGAGATGGTTGGATAGCATCACCAGCTCTTTGGACATGAGTTTGAGAAAGCTCTGGGAGCTGGTAATAGACAGGGAAGTCTGGCGTGCTGCAGTTTAGTATGAATCCTGCGTCAGAAAGAGTTGGACATGACTGAGCGACTGAGCTGAACTGGAAGTCCTGAAGCCCCATTGATCATCCCCAAATGGATTTTATGCCAATGCCCCAACCAAAGAGCTATAATTTTTTCCAGTTTTATTTACTTTTTCTTAGAATGACTCAAGTGCTTTCTGGCCAGAGAGCTATGATCCTAATAATAAATAAATACATACACACATACATAAATAAATAAATTGACTTTATCTTCTTGGGGATCATAGAGGTCAGGAAATTCAGTTCTGTCTCCATTGACATAGGCACATATTTTGCTGGCATTACTTTTATATGATTATGTAAATATTCACCTTTTATTAAGAAACTTCATGGTCATTTTTATACAAAAGCATCAAAAAATTAGTACCAATGGAATCCTAAAATGATTATAAACAAAGCTCTCAGAACTCCTTGAAATTCCAAGGCCTAAAGTATTACCACTTAGACTTGACCAGAACAAGATTAAAACTTTCAGGACCCACAAGTCGTCTCCTCCCAAGTTAACAAGAAGCCTTTGCATACGTTTGGGACTTCATTTCAATATCTGATTCTAACTATTGCAAACAGGTCTGATTAAATAATACAGGAGGCTCATATTTAGCCTTGTTGACAAGAGGTTCAAACTCCATTATTAGAACAGTCACCTAAACAGCCCCAGGATGATCTGAACCCTGAAAAGCTGATCTTCAGGGAAAGACATCAAGAACTCTGCCCTTGATCTATGTTGGAAAGAACATTATGATGTACTGTTAACAACTGACATGACAGCAAAACCTCAAGATACTTGTAGATTCACGTTTCTTGATTAAGAAGATATACACCATTTCCTCTGCAGCACTGGCTGCCCAGTCATCAGTAGTCCTTAAACTAATAGCTATTGGTGTAAAGAGTATCTTCTCAAGGCTCTGTTCAAGTTGACTCCAGAAGACATAGACATTTTTCTGTCCAAGGCAACAGAACATGATTTTCTGATTCCTTAGTATACTTTTTCTTTGGTCACTTCTTGCTTATTGTTATTATAGTTTGACACCGTCTGTAAAGTAAATACAGGTTTTTCAACATACTCTCCGTTACTTGTGGTTTCTCTTTTCCAACAGTCATGTGAGAGTTAGACCATAAAGAAGGCTGAGCACCTAGGAATTGATACTTTCAAATTATGATGCCAGAAAAGAATTTTCAACGTCCCTTGCACAGCAAAGAAATCAAACCAGTCAATCCTATAGAGGAAATCAAACCTGAATATTCACTAGAAGGACTGATGCTGAAGCTGAAGCTTCAATATTTTGGCAACCTCATGCAAAGAACCAGCTCAATGGAAAAGACTCTAACGCTGGGAAAGATTGAAGGCAGCAGGAGAAGGGGGAAACAGAGGATGAGATGGTTAGATAACATCACCAACTCAATAGTTATGAGTTCAACCAAACTCCAGGAGATAGTAAGGGACAAAGAAACCTGGTGTGCTATAATCCATGGGGCCCCAAAGAGTTGCAAAAACCTTAGCAACTGAATAATAATAAAACTCCATTATTTATATTCTACCATTTGTTCACTCCCTAAGGAAAACATTGGAAACAGTGTCAGACTTTATTATTTGGGGTTCCAAAATCACTGCAGATGGTGACTGCAGCCATGAAATGAAAAGACGCTTACTCCTTGGAAGAAAAGTTATGACCAACCTAGATAGCATATTAAAAAGCAGAGACATTACTTTTCCAACAAAGGATCATCTAGTCAAGGCTATGGTTTTTCCAGTGGTCATGTATGGATGTGAGAGTTGGACTGTGAAAAAAGCTGAGTGCCAAAGAATTGATACTTTTGAACTGTGTTGTTAGAGAAGACTCTTGAGAGTCCCTTGGACTGCAAGGAAATGCACTCAGTCCATCCTAAAGATCAGTCCTGGGTGTTATTTGGAGGGAATGATGCTGAAGCTGAAACTCTAGTACTTCGGCCACCTCACGCAAACAATTGACTCATTGGAAAAGACTGATGCTGGGAAAGACTGGGGGCAGGAGGAGAAGGGTACGACAGAGGATGAGATGGCTGGATGGCATCACCGACTTGATGAACATGAGTTTGGATGAACTCCAGGAGTTGGTGATGGACAGGGAGGCCTGGCGTGCTGCAATTCATGGGGTTGCAAAGATTCGGACACGACTGAGAGACCTAACAGAACTAAACTGAAGGAAAAACAAACTCTCTTGCTCATTTGTCTCTTAGCTACTGTGGTAGTTAATTTTATGTATCACTTGACTGGATCAAGGGATGCCCAGACATCTGGTAAAATTTTATTTCTGGGTTTGGTCTGTGAGGGTGTTTCCTCATGAGATTACATTTGAGAAGTTGAACTCAGTAAAGTAAATTTCCCTCCCTAATGTGAGTGGGGATCATCCAATCTGCTAAGGGCATGAATGAAACACAAAGGTGGAGGAAGGAGACATCTGCACCTTTTTCCTGCTTCATTGCTGGTGAGCCAGGACATCTCATCCCATCCTCTCCTGCCCTTCGGCTGGAGTTTATTCTATTGGCTTCCTTTGTTCTTGGGCCTTCAGGCTCAGATTGAGCTACTGACCTCCTGGGTCTGCAGCTCATGAATCATGGGCTTCCTCAGCCTCCAGAGTTACATGTCCCAGTTTCTCATAATAGATCTTCCTTCATATCTTACTGGCTCTATTTCTTTGGAGAACCTCGACTAGCACCGCTACAATTTTGAGTTGATTCGTTGCTAGACTTGTCTTCCTCCATCCAATTCTGCTGACAGAAAAATGTAATAGTAATTCCTTTTAACATTTCAAAAGGTAGAGTTCATCTTATCAGCACCTTCTTATTCTTAAATATCAATCACGTAGTGCACCCGAGACCTCAGTCTTGTAAACAGTGGACGTTGTCTCAACAGAATGACTTTTCTCAGGTCATCCCAACGCTGTCAACAAAACCTACCACAGCAGGAATGGGAAATATTACTGGAGCTAAAATAACCATAATCAGTCTGTGCTCTTGAGAGAATTTGTAGCCAAAAATATTTTTTATTTTAAAGGAACAATGATTGCCTCACTATTGTTGATATAAACAGTATGCCCACTCCCGGTAGGGTCTGTGCCCCTTTCTGGTACTTCTTATGAGACTGCCTTCTGCTCCAGAAGTCCCACAAACTAGTTTAAATTCATTACCCAGTTGATGACATAACATTTATGTTTTAAAACAGGACAAGAAAAAATTAAACAAAAATTCTCTCTGTGTGTTAGTTTGGGCCTTCTCTCTCCCGAATGTGCAGGGTGCATCTGCTTTACATGATAACCAGAGCACCTCATAGATGGGAGTGCCGACTCAGCTGTGAAGATCAATTTTTTTCTTTCTTTGATGAAATGTAATTTCTTAAAAGAGTAATGTTCTTCCTCAGCTTGGTAGGGTGTCATGGTGAGTTGCTGTTTGCTTTGAATGTGTTTACCTAGACTATGTATCCTTAGTGAATTTTATATAAACTATCATATTTGATGTTTGATCTTTTGTATCAAAATGTATCTGTTTATGCCTTTGGCTTCTAACAGGTTTACAAATTCTCAGAGCTTTCTGAGAATCTGCCTCCTAGATTATAATCACCAGTTTGGCTTAAATATTATTCCCTTTTTTCTTCTTAATTTGATAATTAATTGAATTTTCATTAATACAGTATTGTCATAGATAATCACATAGCTATTGATTTCCTCTTTGCCAGCCAAGGGAAAATTGACGATGTAAAGAAACACTTCTAACATAAATATTATACCTGAATAAAGACTATAGGCAAGTGAGCACATTGTTTGAAACATTACTCACATCCCAAACTCTAAAAGAAGTCAGGATAACTTAATAGGTCACTATCACCATCACCCTCACCCCTTATTATTCGTCTCTGAAACATCTTTCAATGTTGAGCCAAAAAAGGTGGGATCAAGGAATACAGTGGTGAAACGAGGGGCCAGAAAGCAACTTGCTTAACCTTCATACACTTACGGACAGTAATTTTCGAATGTGGAATTTTTCAGTATTTTCTTAGTTTTCCTAAGATTTTGAATATCTTTTCTCTGATCTGTATAAATCCAGAGTAAATGGTTTTGAGAAGTATTTACTCACCCTCCACTTTTACTTGCAACAACTCCGTTACAGGTACTATAGTATCTTATTTTATGTCAGGCAAGGAACTGAAATAAACTCTTGAAGTATTTATGAACAGGGTGTGAACAGGCAATAGTCAAACCATGAAACCACCTCCACATCCAAGCTTTTTTCCCTACCTTCCAACTTTACTTTATATTCTCCCAATATGAGTATGTGCACATGATGTTGTTCTAACATCTCTAAACTACTGTAAGAACAACTCCATAAATAATATTCCTTCCAGGAATATCACAGGCATTTATTTTTGTCTGAGAATTATTAGATTGCCCTCAACATGTCCAAACATTCAAATCTTTAAAGTCCTCAATTCATAATGTGATCTTCTCCAGGAAACCAGTTTTTATTTAAAAAAAAAATTGCCCTTAAATAGAGAAAATAATATGAATCTATTTATTTCACTTTTATTATTTAATATTTATTATAATCTTTCAAAACAAGCATTGATTTATAAATTACCTTTTTGTTATGACTCAATGGTATTATTTATTCTAAACGTGTTGATCTAATAACTCAAACTTGGGTGAGAGGAAATGCTAAAAGTGTGAAACTTTAACATTTATTTGTGTTTATGCTCATTGAGAATCTTTATAGGGCAATAAGAAAAGCTTGGACTCTGAATTCCAAATATATGATTTCAGTTTCTAGGAGGATCACTTGTTGTGGCCTTGGTCAATTTAACTGCACCTTATTTAAAAAGAAAAATTGAATGTACTCCAATTCAAGAGGAGACATCTTACTCTCATTAATAAAACTGATAGGAGAAATTATAGTCCAGGATGCTTTATAGACAGATTTGGGCATAAAATATCCTTTCTAAGAGGGCAGTGTGCAAATGAGTTTTCCATCCTTCCTGATGGTAGGAGTTGGGGAGGGGAGTGAAGAACCTAGGAGAATACCTTAGAAAAAAAGCTTGTCTACCTTCCCCCACACAGGGAATCTAAAATCAGGAAGTGAGAAGATTTGATCTGATGACAGATTGAAACTTCAATAGCCATCAGAAGTTTAATACTGGAAAATAGGTGATGTAAAACTCTTGTATTTATGCAAGATTATCTGTCAGAGATGAGAAAACTAACAGAGCTAGTTTAAAGGGCAGTTTTGAGAGCAACAGTGAAACAATTTCCTCCTTGTACAAGGCTGAGCCTAGAGACCTGAATAGATATTCTACTAGTGCAGCACACAGCTCAAAGTACAAACTCAAGGTATGCTAGTTCCTTCCCTCTAACTAGTCCTGGGTGCTACACAAGACCGTCCCTCTGAGGGTCCTCTCTTGCAACACACATGGAGTCACCGCGACTAGGGGCTCAAATGCTGCCTTATTCACACACTTCCTGGTTCCCTGGGTTCCTTTCATTCCCTACATCCCTTCACTTAATATGAAGTCTTAAAACTAGAGAAATAATGTCCAGAAAGAATAGGAAAAAAAAGAGAGCGGAATTTTAAATTGGCCATATTCTGAACCTCACAATTTAGGTCAAACAGATTTTAACACTGTTCAGGTATTTCAAGTTTCCCAAGGAGCAAAGAAAAAAAAATCCTTCTCTCTGGCAATTTTATCAAATTGAGGCTTTAATTCCTATGGATTTTTCATTATATGTGATTCTATAAACTCACAAATCTATAAATGTTAACATGCTTAACAGTTTGACCTATTTCAACAAGCTCTTGTTAATTTTAACTAAGTGAAGAGAAACAGCAGGCCATTGGAGAAAATAATAATATATCTTTAAACCATTTTTTTAAATGCAGTCTTATTATTAATCAACAAAATAAGTGTATTTTATTTGAAAAATATTTTTCAGAGGAAATGTTTTGTTGAGTACATGAGATTCCCAAGGAACATATTAGTATTTATGTAAATAGTTGAAAACAGCTTCAGTGTGTTTGAAAAGTTCATTGTCTCATAAAATTTAAGTATTCTACCTGAAGCAATAGCTATTTTGTTTAGCAGATTTTGTCCTTAACTAATATGTTATTAAAATTTAGGCTAGTTCAATTCTAATTATCCCAAATTCTGAATGAGTAGAATTGAGTGTAAAATTTAAAAAAAAATGATAATTTGTTTCAGTTATAGTTTCCATCAACATAAGGAGTTACTGGGTAAACAGAAAAGGTAGTGCTGGATGGGGTAGAACCCATGAGAAAGCAGAGCACAGCTAATGCAAAGTCAGGACCTGGATTCTAGGCCTGAAGCTCTGAAACCAACGCTATGGTGGCCTAGGGTGTAGGCAGAAGGCTTTCACCAGGCAGGCAGGCAGTCCCCCGGAGTCCGAGAGGATGCAGCAGCACGCTCCCTCCACCGTGAGGAGCAGAGACACAGAGGCTAACACAGAGGTCTGGCAGCAGGAAGCAGAGAGCCTAGGCAGTGGGCTGGGGTTCAAGGCAAAAGCTTCAGTCTTGAACACACCTAAAGACAGGCGGGTAGGTTCCTGAAGAGTCCAGGAAGCTTAGTTCTGAAAATGTCATAATAATTAGCACACACAGTAAGTACCAAATTAATTCCAAGTGTGTTTAGTCCCAGATCATGGCACTAGATAAATTTCTTTGGCCTAAATGAGAAATGACTCTAGCAGCTGAGGCTACGTTGAACCTGAAAGTGGGTTCAAGAGAATAGGAATTTAGTGGAGGGTTTTGAGGTGTGTCTTCATGTTTGTGTTAGATCCTTGAGAGGACTATTCATCATCCTGACTCACTTTTTTCCAGCTCCAAGATGAGATTATTTTTGTATACATGCCTTAAGGGAAAGTTAAGAGAATTTAATGTCACTATGGCCCTAGAGCTCTTTCCAGTTATTTTTCTCCTTTGGAAAGTCTCAATGTTAAATCTTCATTTAGACCAAGGCTTAACTGGAAGCAGTTTATGATACTACTCTGAAGTGTGCCATCCTCAGAAAGTGTAACATTATGCTCTTTTGAATGAAAAATCCTGTTTTTTCCATCACCAGAGTCCTCCAGGTAGTATATTTATATACAATATGAACATACAGAAACATTCTTTGCAATTGCACTCTCTTTCTCTCTTTATATGTTAATAAATATGTGTGTTTAAGTAGAATTTATACTCCAGTACTTTGGCCACCTGATGCGAAGAGTTGACTCATTGGAAAAGACCCTGATGTGGGGAGGGATTGTGGGCAGGAGAAGGGGACGACGGAGGATGAGATAGTTGGATCGCATCAGTGACTCGATGGACATGAGTTTGAGTGAACTCTGGGAGTTGGTGATGGACAGTGAGGCCTGGCGTGCTGCGATTCATAGGGTCGCAAAGAGTCGGACATGACGACTGAGCGACTGAACTGAACTGACTGATATATGTATATATGCCATGCAAGCCAACTCTTTATACAATGTGAAAAAAGCAATAAGCTCCTAAAATTAAACAAACAGAAAGAAGAGTGTTTACTCTGTCCAAAGCTCAGTGCAATCACTTCTTACCTTTTACAGTAAAAAGTCCAGAACTCAATTGCAAGTTTTCTACACACTTTATTGAGGTAGAAGATAAAAATACTTTCTCCAATCAGAGAGAAAAATTGAGAATGAAAAAAATGTAAACTCTGACAAGAGTTGGCTGGAACCCTTAATGGATTGTAAGTATTGCTAACGTTTTGGCTAGAAATAAAAGTAACTTCTACATGAAAATGGAAACAGATTCATTTCACTGGAGTTCTTCCTCTCCTATGTTTGTTTTTGTGAAACCAAAACATCCGCTCTTGCTTCTCCTGTTTCCCTTTTCATTTCCATCATGCTCTGTAAAAAGAACTCCAGTTATTAATTTCTTATTTGCTCAACCACCCTTTGCCTTTTACTTTTTCATTTATTCTCCCTTTAGTTTTATCCAGTCATATTCCTCACTTTCCTCTCCAGCCTTTCTCTTTTTAACTATTAATATTCAATAGAATACCACTCTTTTACTCTTTTCCCATCTATTTCCATCCAATACTATACATAGTGGAAATATATCATGAAAATTTTAACCTAAAATATTAAATGGAAAATATTAAATGGAATCTCTTTTTTCTTCTCTCCTCTTCTCTTCTTCCTCCCTTTCTCTCTCTCATCAATTAGAAAATGTTTTACTAGCTAAACTTTCTTATGAACCATCATTTTATCCCAGAAGCAATCTAGTGCATTTAGTTCCTTTGGGTAGGCCTCTACTTCTACCAGACATTTTAGATTTCTTCTTTACCAGCTCCCCACGGAATTTACTTTTTATTGTCTAGATATTTTTCTTAGAGTCTTCAGTTGAGGCTGAGACCCAAGTTTCTCAGAGTAACACTTGATTACCTAACATGGTTAAAAACTGGCACACCTCCAACCTGATGATTTCCCTTCTCTTCTAGCCTTGAACCCTGCTCCTTCTCACACTCTGTGTCCTTGGAAAACTCTAAGCAAGATCTCCTCCAGAGATTTCATTCACTCTCATGATTTCAGCTCTATGAGTTGTTTTCAAATCTACTACAAATCTCTAAATAACCAACAGAATTTCTTGTCCCCACATTCCCAGTTGTCTGTAAATGCTTTCCACAAAATTTTGAGTTTCATGTTTTCTAAACCAATAACTTTATTAAGAACACACACACACACAGATTCCTTTATATGTCTTAAATGGAAATCCAGTATTGTATCATATTAAAGCTAATAGAATAATAGATACTTATGAAAGCCTTAAAGGCAACAGATGGGCCATTTTGTTTATGTGCACACATACATACAGAGAGTTACGGATCATAGTGGAGTTACATTTCTCTGGCTGGGTTTTGCATGCACAGTGTAGATGGACAGTTTGCACATCTCAGCAGGCCTAAATTTGGAAAATATCATTGAGAAGCAACAGTGTCTCAGCAATATTAGAATTTCAAATATGAACTCATAGTGGGAAAATGCAGATTTATTCTGAAGTGTGAACAAGGAGTGAATTGGCATTGAAGCCCAGGTTAATGCCATTAGTGGTCTCATTGAGCTTAAATGTAGATATTATGCATTTACATGACTGTGTTGTTTTATTTATTAAAATTTTTAAAAGTTAATTTTTAAATTATGTTCTGTGACTTTTAAAAAACTGTGAAATTTCAGCCTTTGAAGAACCATAGTGATTTACAAATCATAGTTTAAAAGGCATTTTTTAATTTGAATGAATGAAATCATTCTTTACCAAAAAATATTTTCTCATTCTAATCTCTGTTTTGGTAAAATAATCACTGGGCTTCCCACATAGTCAGCAGTAAAGAATCCACCTGCAATGCAGGAAACACAGGTTTGATCCCTGTACAGAAGAGTCAGACGTGACTTAGTGACTAAACAACAACAGCAACAAAATGATCCCTGCTGCTTATTTTCTTCATATATAACCCCAATTCATTTTGATGCTAACTGCAATACATAGTCCACCAGGTTCCTCTGTCCATGGGATTTTCCAGGCAAGAATATTAGACTGGGTTAGATCTTCCTGACCCAGAGATCCCTGCATTGCATGTAGATTATTTACCACTGAGCCACTGGGGAAGACCTAAGTGCCAAATATTTCTAGTCAATTTATAAGGTTATGCATTGTTTAAAAATCTTAATCTTTACATATTCAACAGACACACAAATACACATACACTCCTAACTAACATTTCGCTCTCTCTCCATATTTGTCAAATCTATGCCAAAATCTTTTTAGGATCTTTCTTTAATTACACAGAATCCCTCAATTTTCTCCTATCTCCAAGTGCTCTGGCCCTTGTGGTACACACCACTCTTTGGCAAGTAATTATACACTGCTGACTTATTCTGTTCATTCCATATGCACGTCTCCTCCAACCTAGACAATATGTACTTTGAGAAAAGGAACCTCTGTTCTCTTCATCTCTACTCCCTTCCACCTGACACATGTTCAGAGTGACTGAAATAGGCTAGGCACGTGAGAGTAATCTCTCAAAATATTTTAACATTGTCATCTTTTAGTCTTCATATTGAATACTCTTAAATGCTTTTATTATTTTTTGTTTCATGTAACTTTAAACAAATTACGTTTGTTACTTTCTTCACATCTGTATATACATTCTGTATAACTCAGTTTGGCTACATTGAATTTAACTCAAACCCTGGGATAGGGAAGAACTTTCAGTACTAATGATTACCAAATTTACTCATGAAGTAGATAGAATGCAACTTTCATAATGAAAATAGAAGAATTAAATATGACTTTTACACACACACAGATCCATGTGAGCCCCTAGGTGGGTCCTCTACCCTATTCTCATTCTGAGAACCAGTGCCTAAAAGGATTATTAATATGCTCTGTCAGTTCTCAAATGGATTGAAATGAAGGGGAAAAAATATATGGAAGAATTTAAAATTAAAAAAAAAAAGTATTGGTTACACTAAAATTCAAATTTTTTTTTACGATATCAGATTTAGATTTTTTTTTCTTACTCCTTCCCTTGAATCAGTCCTGGAGAAACTACAGAAAATAGAAGGAATCAAGGATCTAGAAAAAAAAATAAAATGAAAACCTGTGAGAGCTCCAGACGGACTGAAAACATCTCAGAAGGAATGGTGCTGCAGGCGGCATCTGCCTCTGGCTAAGAGAATCTAACACATCTCTGAGAGACTGTGTTGGAGGTGTATTATGTTTTATTCTACTCTCTACATCACCATAGATCATTATTGCCTGACTCATCACCTCAATGGAGAGGGAAATGGCAACCCACTCCAGTGTTCTTGCCTGGAGAACTGTCAGGACAGAGGAGCCTGGTGAGCTGCTGTCCATGGAGTTGCACAGAGTTGGACACAACTGAAGCGACTTAGCATGCATGCATGCACTGGTGGAGGAGATGGCAACCCACTCCAGTGTTCTTGCCTGGAGACTTCCAGGGACAGGGGAGCCTGGTGGGCTGCAGTCTATGGGGTCGCACAGAGTTGGACATGACTGAAGAGACTTAGCAGCAGCAGCAGCAGCATCACCACAAAAATTCCCTGAAGCCTAGACTACTTGGTCTGGAGGAAACAGATGAGTATCAGACAAAATTCAAAGGTAGTACAAAATCCACTGGAGTGAGGAGCTGGTATAAATGGGATGGACAGGCTAGTACCCTCAGGCATTCATTATCCATCTTCTTTCTGCTCCAGGCAGCAGGGTTCACATCACTCTGAAGAAAGTCTTGCCTGGTGGTTAAGACAGCAAAGAATCTGCCTGCAGTGTCCGGTCCCTGGGTCTAGAATAGCCCCTGGAGAAGGGAATGGGAACCCACTCTAGTATTCTTGCCTGAATAATTCCATGGAGAGAGGAGCCAAGGGGTCACAAAGGGTCAGACAGGATTGAAAAAAGCAATAAGCTTCTAAAGCAATAACCTTTCACTTTTCAGGCTATTTCTATCTAAGGTTTATTTTATTGTATTTTTAAGGTGAATCCTTCAGAACCTAGTGGGTTACCTAGTGATTTTGTAGTGCCTGGAGCTGTGTGTCTCTTCCCGCCCTTTCTTTAAATTCAGAGATGACAGGTACTTACAAGACTTTGGGTTTTCCCCAACACATATTAAAAGTCAGAGCAGGAAGACATTCTAACAGAACATAAACTTAAAAGTCAACATGACTAGACTCTTAGAAGTGCAATCTTTTCAACAAAGAAATCAAAATTAACAAAGGATATCACATGAAGCAGCTATTAAAATAAAAAATTTAAACAATCATGATAAATGCCCTAAAGATGATTAATATTAGTAATACTTCTTTGGAGGAAATAAATAGAAAAAAGTAGAAATACTAATTCTGAAAAATGTTATAATAGTTTAAGATGAATGGTAGGATAAAATATTAGAGAAATAAATTGATGTACTTGTAGACTATCATGAAGCGCTCTTCCTGAGGGTTAGCATGTAAAGGAGAAGGGAAATGACATATAAGCTAATAACATAAGATAAGACTACGGAGAAGAAAAGCAGAGCTACCAACTAATAAATAGAAAAAAGTAGAAATACTAATTCTGAAAAATGTTATAATAGTTTAAGATGAATGGTAGGATAAAATATTAGAGAAATAAATTGATGTACTTGTAGACTATCATGAAGCGCTCTTCCTGAGGGTTAGCATGTAAAGGAGAAGGGAAATGACATATAAGCTAATAACATAAGATAAGACATACGGAGAAGAAAAGCAGAGCTACCAACATATGAAAAATAGGAATAAATAAAAAATAAAAATGGAATTTTTAATGAAATATAAGGACATAGCTGCTGCTAAGTCGCTTCAGTCGTGTCCGACTCTGCAACCCCATAGACGGCAGCCCAACAGGCTCTCCCATCCCTGGGATTCTCCCGGCAAGAACACTGGAGTGAGTTCCCATTTCCTTCTCCAATGCATAAAAGTGAAAAGTGAAAGTGAAGTTGCTCAGTTGTGTCCGACCCTCAGCGATGCCATGGACTGCAGCCTACCAGGCTCCTCTGTTCATGGGATTTTCCAGGCAAGAGTACTGGAGTGGGATGCCATTGCCTTCTCCATAAGGACATTAGTAAGTTCTAAAACCTTCCTATAAAGAAATAAAAATCAGATCTATTTTAGACTTCCTAACAGTAGCTTTGATGACAAAATAATTTTGAGCAATATTTTTGAAGTATTTAAATAAATCAACTTTGAATTATAATTTTTAATCAGCCAGATTGTTATTTAAATGTGAGGCTTATGCACAGCTACCTTTCCCAGCTTTCCTTGGAGTTAAGTGTTGCCTTCTCTTTATATTTGGCCAAGGGGAAATAGGCCAAAGTATGCTACTTACTTCTAGGTCTTTCCAACAAAGTGTGTGAGTCTTCTGTTCCCATGTGTTGATGAATATTAATTTCTTTTGTCAATCTGGGTCCCCGAATGACCATGTGGAATACAACACCCTCTTTGCAGATGATTGTTCCTTGTATGAGGAGGAAATTATTTTTTATTATGTAAAAGCATTGTTGTTTTGTGGATTATTTATAATTTATGTTGTCTTGCTGCAAATAATTTTTTTACAGAGAAACCTCATTTGACTTTATTGTACTTTGCTTTATTGTGCTTTGCTGATATTGCATTTTTAACAAGTTGAAAGTCTGTGGCAACCCTGAACTGAGCACGTCTATTGGCGCCATTCTTTCCAACAAACATTTTCTCACTTTGTGTCTCTGTGCCACGTCTGGTAATTCTCACAATATTTCAAACTTTTCACTGTTATTTGTTTTATTATTATATTTGTTATAGTGATCTATGATCTTTTTAATTTCTGTTATAACTTGCTGAAGGCTCAGCTGCTGGTTAGCATTTTTTAGCATGGAGAGAGTGGGTTGTTAAGTACACATCTACTTAATTTTACTAGTTACTCCCACACTGCTCTTTGTAGCCACGTACAATAGTTGTCATATCCCCACATTCCACTAATATAACATTATCAAACTTTCTAATGTTCACCAGTTCTATAGTTTAAATGTTCTAATGTTTGAAGTCATACTGTATTGTTTTAATTTTATATCTCTAATTATTAATGATTTTGAGCATTCCAGTCACATGAGCTTGGTCCTACATGGGATTTCATTTGTTGTTATAGATAACATCAATGGAACAGATTGAGGAAGTCTTTTTTTAAAAAAGGAAGGAAATTCATGAGGCCAAACTCAGAAGAAGATAATGCAAGGTGTGAATTCCCCACCTGCTTTCCTCCCGCAGAGAAGCGTGCAAGTCCTGGGTGCTGCTAAATGGTGCGTGTGTCTGATCTAAGGGAAGACACACTTGTTCTATCACTTTCCCTCCTTACAGTTCCAGCCTGGGAGTATCCTTGTCAGTAAGGATCTGCGTATACACAGTCATCAGGATTTAGATGGGAACTTTTTACAGTTGCTTGGGAATGATAATGGTTCATACTTAGAGACTTTGGACAAATCTATGGACTTGTAGAACAACATGACTGGGGCAGAGACCTAAATCAAAAATTTCTTGAGCGTTGGTCTTTCTAGGCAATGAATTGTGCTCTCTACTTTCTGCCTAAAGAGTAGCCTTTAATTTACCAATTTAAAATTGATGTCGAGAAGCTGTTTAGCAATCTGCTAGTAGTATCATCTATACTTAAACCTACACTGCTGTAAAGGTCCCTGTCCATCAGATATATTGTCAGAATCAAGTCAGGAAATCAGAGATCAATTATATATTTCAAATAGAGGGAATGTGGTTACAGGAAATTTGTGATATGGATATTAAAAATCGTGAGAGAGAAAAAGGGGAGATGCAACTCAGAATTTACTAATGTAGTGAAGTTGCTTATGACTCTTAGATTTATGGAAACAAAAAAGGATGTGATGTTTCCTGTGCATACAAGTGGGACTAAGCCACTCACTACTGGAGCCAAGGAGGAGATCCCATGGCTTAGATTGGAATTGGTGAAGGACTACAACCCATTTCCATAAATATTCCTAAAACAGAGAAGAAGAAATAAATTCTTCTTCTCCCTTCCCCACCTCTGACAGTATACTAGGGACTTTCATTTGTTGAAGATAAGACAAAGGACACAGGATAATGTAGTTTGCAGATTGTCAGACCCAAAATTGCCGTGAAAAGTGGAGAACATATACAGTGTCAGGTTATTAGGTACTGATGGACAAAATGGGCATGGGGTTTTGAAGTTTATATAATTTTGAAAGAATAATACTAGTAAGCTTATAAACAGTAACATTTTTGGAGATGTTATTAGATATGAGCCACTTTTGGATTTTGGCTTATTACCCTGGTCCCTTTTCATATTGTTCATGGGGTTCTCAAGGCAAAAAGCAAAAACAATACCCAGCTGTGGATGTGACTGGTGATAGAAACAAGATCTGATGCTGTAAAGAGCAATATTGCATAGGAACCTGGAATGTCAGGTCCATGAATCAAGGCAAATTGGAAGTGGTCAAACAAGAGATGGCAAGGGTGAACATCGACATTCTAGGAATCAGTGAACTAAAATGGACTGGAATGGGTGAATTTAACTCAGATGACCATTATATCTCCTACTGCGGGCAGGAATCCCTCAGAAGAAATGGAGTAGCCATCATGGTCAACACAAGAGTCCAAAATGCAGTACTTGGATGCAGTCTCAAATATGTCAAAATGATCTCTGTTCATCTCAAGGGCAAACCATTCGATATCAAAGTTATCCAAATCTATGCCCCAACCAGTAACGCTGAAGAAGCTGAAGTTGAATGGTTGTATGAAGACCTACAAGACCTTTTAGAACTAACACCCCAAAAAGATGTCCTTTTCATTATAGGGGACTGGAATGCAAAAGTAGGGAGTCAAGAAACACCTGGAGTAACAGGCAAATTTGGCCTTGGAATACGAAATGAAGCAGGGCAAAGATCAATAGAGTTTTGCCAAGAAAATGCACTGCATAACAAACATCTTCTTCCAACAACACAAGAGAAGACTCTACATATGGACACCACCAGATGGTCAACACCAAAATCAGACTGATTATATTCTATGCAGCCAAAGATGGAGAAGCTCTATACAGTCAACAAAAACAAGACCAACAGCTGACTGTGGCTCAGATCAAGAGCTCCTTATTGCCAAATTTAGACTTAAATTAAAGAAAGTAGGGAAAACCACTAGACCATTCAGGTATGACCTAAATCAAATCCCTTATGATTATACAGTGGAAGTGAGAAATAGATTTAAGGTCCTAGATCTGATAGATAGAGTGCCTGATGAGCTATGGAATGAGGTTTGAGACATTGTACAGGAGGCAGGGATCAAGACAATTCCCATGGAAAAGAAATGCAAAAAACAAAATGGCTCTCTGGGGATGCCTTACAAATAGCTGTGAAAAGAAGAGAGGTGAAAAGCAAAGGAGAAAAGGAAAGATATAAGCATCTGAATTCAGAGTTCCAAAGAATAGCAAGAAGAGATAAGAAAGCCTTCTTCAGTGATCAATGCAAAGAAATAGAGGAAAAGAACAGAATGGAAAAGACTAGAGATCTCTTCAAGAAAATTAGAGATACCAAGGGAATATTTCATGCAAAGATGGGCTCGATAAAGGACAGAAATGGTAAGGGCCTAACAGAAGCAGAAAATATTAAGAAGAGGTGGCAAGAATACATGGAAGAACTGTCCAAAAAAATCTTCATGACCCAGATAATCATGATGATGTGATCACTAATCTAGAGCCAGACATCTTTAAAGACTAGAGATCTCTTCAAGAAAATTAGAGATACCAAGGGAATATTTCATGCAAAGATGGGCTCGATAAAGGACAGAAATGGTAAGGGCCTAACAGAAGCAGAAAATATTAAGAAGAGGTGGCAAGAATACATGGAAGAACTGTCCAAAAAAATCTTCATGACCCAGATAATCATGATGATGTGATCACTAATCTAGAGCCAGACATCTTAGAATGTGAAGTCAAGTAGGCCTTAGAAAGCATTACTATGAACAAATCTAGGGGACGTGATGGAATTCCAATGGAGCTGTTTCAAATCCTGAAAGATGATGCTGTGAAAGTGCTGCGCTCATTATGCCAGCAAATTTGGAAAACTCAGCAGTGGCCACAGGACTGGAAAAGGTCTGTTTTCATTCCAATCCCAAAGAAAGACAAAGCTAAAGAATGCTCAAACTACTACACAATTGCACTCATCTCACATGCTAGTGAAGTAATGCTCGAAATTCTTCAAGTCAGGCTTCAGCAATACATGAACCGTGAACTCCCTGATGTTCAAGCTAGTTTTAGAAAAGGCAGAGGAACCAGAGATCAAATTGCCAACATCCGCTGGATCATGTTTTGAAAAGCAAGAGAGTTCCAGAAAAACATCTGTTTCTGCTTTATCGACTATGCCAAAGCCTTTGACTGTGTGGATCACAATCAACTGTGGAAAATTCTGAAAGAGATGGGAATACCAGACCACCTACCCTGCCTCTTGAGAAATCTGTATGCAGGTCAGGAAGCAACAGTTCGAACTGAACATGGAACAACAGACTGGTTCCAAATAGGAAAAGGAATATATCAAGGCTGTATATTGTCACCCTGCTTATTTAACTTCTATGCAGAGTACATCATGAGAAACGTTGGACTGGAAGAAGCACAAGCTGGAATCAAGATTGCTGGGAGAAATATCAATAACCTCAGATATACAGATGACACCACCCTTATGGCAGAAAGGGAAGAGGAGCTAAAAAGCCTCTTGATGAAAGTGAAAGAGGAGAGTGAAAAAGTTAGCTTAAAGCTCAACATTCAGAAAACGAAGATCCTGGCATTCGGTCCCATCACTTCATGGGAAATAGATGGGGAAACAGTGGAAACAGTGTCAGATTTTATTGTTTTGGGCTCCCGAACCACTGCAGATGGTGACTCTAGCCATGAAATTAAAACACACTTACTCCTTGGAAGAAAAGTTATGACCAACCTAGATAGTACATTGAAAAGCAGAGACATTACTTTGCCAGCAAAGGTCTGTCCAGTCAAGGCTATGGTTTTTCCAGTGGTCATGTATGGATGTGAGAGAAAGCTGAGCATGGAAGAGTTGATGCTTTTGAACTGTGGTGTTGGAGAAGACTCTTGAGAGTCCCTTGGACTGCAAGGAGATCCAACCAGTCCATTCTGAAGGAGATCAGCCCTGAGATTTCTTCGGAAGGAATGATGCTAAAGCTGAAACTCCAGTACTTTGGCCACCTCATGTGAAGAGTTGACTCTTTGGAAAAGACTCTGATGCTGGGAATGGTTGGGGGCAGGAGGATAATGGGACGACTGAGAATGAGATGGCTGGATGGCATCACAGAATGGATGGACATGAATCTGAGTGAACTCCGGGGAATGGTGATGAACAGGGAGACCTGGCGTGTTGCGATTCATGGGGTCTGACAAAGAGTCGAACACGACTGAGTGACTGAAATGAACTGAACTGAACCCTGGCCCCAGTAAAACCTGAGCCTGCACTAACAGACACAGCTTAGTCTGCTCTCTAAGGTTTCCATTGCCTAATAAAATAATCAGAACCTGGGCTCAACTGGCAATCTCTGCTTAATAGCAATACACCCTGGCTATATGTGGAGACAATGGACAACCAAAATTCATTGTTTTATGAATTCCATAATAATGGCACTTATATCATCACTTTCCTCCAATGGGACACAGAAAGACACTTTTCCTAGGGCAAGTTGGTTTCTCCCCACGTTCTCTTTCTAATCTAATACTATTCTCTCTTTCCAAAATTTTTTAAATTTTATTATCTTAAAAATATTTGGAGTATATTGTTGATTTATAATGTTATATTAGTTTCAGGTATACAGCAAAGTGAATCAGTTTATATATTTATATGTGTGTGTGTGTGTGTGTGTGTATAGACTCTTTTCTCATGTAGGCCATTATAGAGTATTGAGTAGAATTCCATTTGCTATACAGCAGGTTCCATTAGTTATCTATTTTCTATATAGTAGTGTATATATGTCAGTCCCAGAAAGACAAACATCATATACCACTTACATATGGAATTGAAAAAAAGAAATGCAGAGAGTACAAATAGAAAAAAAAAGGTTTTTAGTTTAAAATGAGTGCAAATAAACTTAGTTACAAAACAAAAGCAGAGTCACAAATGTAGAAAATGAACTTATGATCATCAGGGGATGTGAAGAGGGGAGGGGTAAATTGGGACATTAGGAGCACTCTTCTCTTCTAGCCCAAACATTCAATTTATCCAGAGGAATGAGGCCATAGCACAGAATCCAGCTCTAGCTACAGAGCACTTGAGCTTAATTTCTGTTCTAACCTCTCTACAGATACTGCTTAAAGGGACATATAAACTGTCATCTGCCAAATCCAATAAGCCCATCCCAGCTCTGAACGAACTTATCCATTTATTAACATTCAGCACAATGGATCACTACTACCTCAGACACTTTCCTTTCTTGTTTCTTTCCTGTCTTCACCTTCCTTGTGCTCCACCAACCTGACTGCTCCATTCCAATTTCCTGTGCTAGTTTGTCTGGTTTGTATTTAACATTTGTCTGGGGTTTGTCTTAGTTTTCTTGTTGTTGTTGTTTATGTGTTTGTTTCAGTTCCCTTTAATGCCATAAGACATAATTTGTGAAATCTCGATTCACCAGTCAGAGATCAGTGCTGAAATTTTGGAGGGGGACTGATGAGTCGAGAAAACTCCCCAAGGATTATCAATTATTGAGAACTCCCATGAACACCTCCACCTGTATACAAGACCCACCATCTCCCAGCTGCCAGCAGCATCCAGTGTAGGATGCCTCACTCAAACTACAAGCAAGACAAACCCAATTATCAGCAGGCAGGATTCCCAATGGACACCACAAAATATCACCTCACACAGTCCGCCCATTGGAGGAAAAACAAACAAACAAACAACCTCACCTCCTCCCACAGAAACACAGGCACAATTCACTCCCAACATGAAGCCCACACCAACTATGAAACCAAATTTACCCACCAAGGGCAGAAAATGAAAGGAAGAAATAGTACAACTCTAATATCTGGGAAAGGGAGACATGAAATACAGTAAGTTAGAAAAAAAATGAAAAGAGAAAAAAACTGTATAAACAAAGGAACAAGATACAAACTCACAAGACCAAACAAATGACAAAAATAGACATACTACCTGAAAAAAAAATTTCAGAGATTCAGAGTATTGATGGTAAAGATGATTCAAAACCTCAAAAATAGAATGGAGAAAATGCAAGAATCAATTTGCAAATTTAACAAGGACTTAGAAGTAATAAGAATAAGCAAATAGAGATGACCAATACAATTAAAAAATACTCTAGAAGGAATTAATGACAGAATGAGGTAGAAGAACAGATAAGTGAGTTTGAAGATTGTTGTTGCTATTGTTGTGGTTCCATTGCTCATTCATGTCCAACTCTTTGTGACCTCATAGACTGCAGCATGCGAGGCTTCTTTGTCCTAAAGCTTGCTCAAACTCATGTCCATCAAGTTGGTGACACTACCCAACTATCTCATCCTCTTCGTCCCCTTCTCTTCCTGCCTGCAATCTTTCCCAGCATCAGGGTCTTTTCTAATTAATCAGCTCATCACGTCAGGTGGCCAAAGTATTGGAGTTACAGCTTCAGCATCAGTCCTTCTAATGAGTACTCAGGATTATTTCCTTAAGATTGACTGATTTGATCTCCTTACCATCCAAGGGTCTTCTCTAACACCACAGCTCTAAAGTATCATTTTTTCAGTGTCCAGCCTTCTTTATGGTCCAGCTCTCATACCATATATGACTATTGGAAAAACCATAGCTTTGACTATATGGAAATTTGTCAGCAAAGTAACATCTCTGCTTTTTAATATGCTGTCTAGGTTTGTCATAGCTTTTCTTCCAAGGAACTGAAAGATAGAATGGTGAGAATAGCTACTGAAAAGCATAATAAAGGAAAAAGTAATAAAATAATTGAGGCTGATCTCAGAGATCTCTGAGACAATATTAAATGCCTCAACATTCAAATTTATAGGAGTCCCAGAAGAAGAAGAAAAAAAAGAAAGTGTCTCTGAATTTTTGAAGCTATTATAGTAAAAATTTCCCCTATGTGGGAAAAAAAATTGTCAACCAAGTCCAAGAAGTGCAGAGAGTCCCATACAGGATAAACCCAAGGAGAAACACACCAAGGCACATACTAATAAAATTAACAGTTTAAACACAGAGAAAGACTATTGCAAGCAGCAAGGGAAAAGCAACAAATAACATACAAAAGAAACTCAATATGATTAACAGCTGATCTTTCACCAGGAACTGTGCAGGTCAGAAGGGAATGGCACACATAGTGAAAATACTAAAAAGGAAAAAAATAATTGCAACCAGGATTACTCTACTTGGCAAGGATCTCATTCAAAATTGATGGAGAATTCAAAAGCTTTACAGACAAGCAAAAGTTGACAGAATTTAGCACCACCAAACCAGCTTTAAAACAAATGTTAAAGGAACTTCTATAGGCAGGAAACACAAGAGAAGGAAATTACCTCCAAAAACAAACCCAAATGATTAAAAAGTGCCAATAGGACAATACATATCAATAATTACTTTAAATATAAATAGATAAATTCTTAAATCCAAAGACATAGGCTGGCTAAGTGGATACAAAAACAAGTCTCTTGCTGGCTACAAGAGACCCACTTTAAACCTAAATTAGACCACTTAGACCTTCTTTTAACCCACTTTAGACCTAACTTAGACCAACTTAGACCCACTTTAGACACATACAGACTGAAAGAGAGAGAATGGAAAAATATGTTCCATGTAAATGGATATCAAAAAAAAGCCAGCATAACAATTCTTATATCAGACAAAATAGACCTTAAAATAAAGAATAGTATGGGAGATTAAGAAGGATACTACATAATGACCAAGAGATCCATCCAAGAAGAAGACCTAACACTTGTAAATATTTATGCACCCAACATAGGAGCACCTCAATACATAACGTAAACAATAACAAACATAAAAGGAGAAATTGACGGTAACCCAATAATAGTAGGGGACTTTAGCATTCCACTTACACCAATAAGCAGAGAATCAAAACAAGAAGATGATAAGGAAACACAGCCTTAAATGACGCACTAGATCAGACTAATCTAATTGATATCTTTAGGATATTTTATCCAACTGCAGAAGAATACACTTTCTTTCTAAGTGCACATGGAACATTTTCAAGGATAGACCACAACTTGGGTCACATTTCAAGTCTCAGTAAACTTAAGAAAATTGAAATCATATCAAGCATCTTTTCTGACTGCAACACTATGAGTTCAGTTCAGTCACTCAGTCCTGTCCGACTCTTCACGACCCCATGAATTGCAGCACGCCAGGCCTCCCTGTCCATCACCATCTCCCAGAGTTCACTCAGATTCACGTTCATCGAGTCAGTGATGCCATCCAGCCATCTCATCCTCTGTCATCCCCTTCTCCTCCTGCCCCCAGTCCTTCCCAGCATCAGGGTCTTTTCGAATGAGTCAACTCTTCATATGAGGTGGCCAAAGTACTGGAGTTTCAGCTTTAGCATCATTCCTTCCAAAGTAGTCCCAGGGCTAATCACCTTCAGAACGGACTGGTTAGATCTCCTTGCAATTCAAGGAACTCTCAAGAGTCTTCTCTAACACCACACTTCAAAAGCATCAGTTCTTCTGTGCTCAGCCTTCTTGACAGTCCA
>SJYC01080901.1:0-10048 GCA_006408675.1 Madoqua kirkii | reverse complement strand
TGCCATTTCCTTCTCCACCCTGACTCAGAGCTTGAACTCACATTTCCTGCATTGCAGTCAGATTCTTTACCTCCTGAGCCATTAGGGAAGCCCTCCTTTATTAGCTATAGTATCTTTGATCTTTATATCATTATAATAAATTACTTTAGTTTTAATATATATTATATATATTTAACATCATCTCAAGGAGAAGGAAATGGCAACCCACTCGAGCATTCTTGCCTGGAGACTCCCAGGGACAGGGGAGCCTGGTGGGCTGCCGTCTACGGGGTCTCGCAGAGTCAGACACAACTGAAGCGACTTAGCAGCAGCAGTAGCAGCAACATCATCTTAAAGAATAGATATTTGTTGATTGGTTAAAATAGTACCAATTAAAGAATTTTTCAAATCCTTCAAGAATATTATATAGAAGAAATTCAATATAAAAAAGTAAAGTTATAATGATGATGTTACTGAGGAAATTGATTGACATGGATTAATTTTTCTAAATTGGATGGACTGGCCAAATATACTGGATGCTTTCCAGTAGAAACATTACTTGAATCAAGAGTTAATATGTGAGTCTGAGTGAACTCCAGGAGATGGTGATGGACAGGGAGGCCTGGTGTGTGGCAATTCATGGGGTCGCAAAGAGTCAGACACAACTGAGCGACTGAACTGAACTGAACTGAACAAGTTCAATAGAGACTTTAAAAATGGTCCACAACAAAATGATCTTAAAAATTGGGGGAAGAATGGATACATGTATTAATATATGTATGGCTAAGTCCCTTTGCTGTTCACCTGAAACCATCACAACATTGTTAATCAGCTATACCCCAATACAAAATAAAAAGTTTAAAAAAAAAAGAGTTAATATGGTGTTCAGGGAAACAAAAATAGAATAAGAATTACAAAACCCAGCCCCAAATCTCTACTACTACTTGCCACATTCATGTAGTGAATACAGCCTTTGCTAAAATTAATGCTTTGTAACATTAGTAGAGGACTTAATGGTATTAGTCAGATATTAATAAAACTTAAGAGGCTGATACACTCAGCCTTCCCCAAATTCACCAAATTAGAGCTTCCATGACTTTCCTTGAAAACTCTAAGACAAAAATGAATATGGAACCTCCGATTTATTGAGGGTTTGAAACATTATTGTAACATGAAGAATACATCAGCAGAGCTGTATTAGTCCTACTTTGGCTCAGAAAACCCTGCGTGATCAGGTCCCTGCCCTCATTTCCAATCTCATCTTGCACAAGTCAGCGTAGGTTCTAGCCTCAGTGAATTTCTTTCCTGTCTTTGAGCATGTAGGACCCATTCATAGTCTGGCTGTTCATTCTGTTTAGAATGTTCTTTGCACTGATCATTGCTTGGCTCAATTCTTCTTGTTATTCATACTTTAACTGAAATATTATCTTCTCAAAATTGACTTCTGCCTAAGGAAGTAAGCTTCCCTCAGTCAAACTCAATCTGCATCCTCAATATTTGTTTTCTCTGTGATATAGCATATCATAGTATAATAAATCATGTATATAAGATACACATGTTCATGTAGGGTCCGGTAGAATCACTCACACATTCTTCCCCAGGTATGAAGGCTCATCTCCAACTTGAACACCTCTGCTTTAGTCCACCCTCCAGGACGGCAGTGGTTTATCAATCTCGGGCCTTCCAGATTTATCCTATGAAGGTCAGATATCATTAATTACATCCTCTTCAAAATGCAGTTTCACATTAGGCTTCTAGTCATCTTTTTAAGGTGTTCTCCTTTGGCTGGAGGTGAAGAGTGAAGTCTGGGACTTGTAGCACAGCATTCCTCAAACACATCTTTCCCCCATTTTTGTTAGCCTCTTGATTCCTTTGTACACCTTGAGTGAAATGTGAGAGAATTTGCTAGTTGTGCCTCTGACACTACTGTGAGTTCTTTTGAAAACTGTTTCACATCTCACCTGATACAATTTCCAGTCTTGTACGTATCAAGATTTCAACCCACATGGACTGTAGCCAAATCTCCCCCCCGCCCCCCACCACCACCAGTTTTCTCTGCCCATTGGATTCTTCAGGCAAGAATACTGGAGTGAGTTGCCATTCTCTTCTCCAGGGAATCTTCTCAATCCAGGGATTGAACCTGGGTCTCCAGCACTACAGGCAGATTCTCTACCCCTGAGCCGCCCAGGAAGACCAAATCTTTGTTTTAATAATTAAGCACCTTTAAAAATTCTTTTTAACTAGTATATTTTCTTCCTAAAAAGTAAATAACCTTTTCCCCCAGATCCCACTTTTGTATTTGGAAGCACTGTACAACAGGAGAAAAGCTGGGGAAAAAAAATGGATATGGTCTAGAAGAGACATGGGATGGGAAAGAATGGAAAAGAAGCAAACAGCGATGACAAAAATAAGCCTTGAGTTTACAAGCTCCAAAGAAAATATATGGTCACTGTTAATTTAAGGGGAGAAGATATGTCAACTCAATAAATTAGGTTCATCAGTTCTCAAACATGTTGACCAAGTTTTAAACTGTTACAATTTATGAGAATCCCCAACAGTTTTTGCTTATATAGAATGTACCCATCAATATTTACTATATTAGAAATTAAAAGAGAAGCTTTAAAATACTAGAATATATGTGTGATGCCTTTAACCATCAAAACAATGTCATCACATTTCATGCCATTCCCTTCTCTAGGGGATCTTTCCGATCCAGAGACTGAATCCAAGTCTCCTGTGTCTTCTGCATTGCCTTGAATTCTTTAGCTGCTGAGCAACTGAGGAAGCCTCACAGGTATCCCAAGACTCTAGAACCACTAAGTTAGGTCATTAGTAACTAATATTACTTTATTTTTATGAAGGACTTTCAAAAATACAAATACAAATTATAACTATTCACAGGCAAACTTTCAATTCAGGCAACTGCTTATGAGTATAAACCTTCCAGAACTCTCAGCTCAGATTTTTTAAAAAATCAAACTGATGGAAATAAAAACAGCCTGTCTGGCTTATAATAACTTGATTTAACATATATCTAATCAATTCATATTTCCCCATTATACTTTATTAAATATATTCATCAGAAGAGAAATAATAGACATAATAATTTTATCTGTTTACAATAGAATATAACCTGTACTTACTGATTGATCTTAAAAATACTAGATTGGCCAAAAAGTTCATTCAAATTTTTCTGTACATTCTTAAGAAACACCTGAAAGAATTTTTTGACCAACCCTGGATAACATTGCTTTTTCTTTTTCTCTTTTTTTGAATAAGGTCCAAAAATTATTCATATTTGCAACATAAAACAAACTTTAAATTAGACTATTAGGCTATCTCCAACAACACTGGGAAATGCTGTGCAAGGGGTAAAGACTTACTTTTTATCTCAAAGATAATAATATAATAGCAGTGTTTCACTAAGAGCACCAAACTTGCATGAGTCTCTTTACAAAGGAGAGCGTGGCCTACTTTATGAAACACCCCAGAGACTATCCCAAGCATCAATATCGCTGATTCAGACAATTTATTAAGATATTCTTTAAAAAGTATTCTCTGAGAATTATTTTTTCCTATTTTGTAGTTAAATGATCACCTCCATACTTTTTCGTATTAAGAATGCTTGCCCTGAGGGAGGGATTTAACAGAAATTCCCACATGCCCAGAGGCACAGCTGGATGCCCCATGACCTTGCTACGGTCAGCTTTGGGATGCACATGACCAGCCAAAGCAAGAGCCGGCCAGCAGGGGAAGAAAGTGAGCTTTTCGCCCAGCTTTGCTGGTGCAAAGTAACTAAGTTTCACCAGCAGGCAGTCTAACCCAAAGGCAACCAACAGGAACTTAGCTTTCCATTCTTGCCAGGATAATTAGAAAACCTTGCTGCAGAGCTTAAGGAAAAAGCAGACAGAGAGGAGGATCCTGAATGCGAAACCGTTGAAAATGAAAGCTCCCAAAGTGACCAGGAATTGACAAAGTCATTTTTAGGTCAGTGGGAGAAATGGAGCCCTGAGAAGTAAGTTTATTTCAGGCATAGGGCAAAAAAGAAAAGTCTTTGCACTTTGTATTCATCGAATATTGTGATAGTGACTTTTGTACTTGCTGCATGAGAATATAAAATTCTCATTCAGGACCTCCCAGTGATGACAAAATAATATTCTGTGTGGAAGAACTTGAAAGCAAGGCAATGTGGCTTTCATTTGTACCATAACACTTAGAATTTTTAAATACAGTGTGTTCTTTTTGTATTTATATACTTTTAATGATCACTTCTTCCTCTACCACCAACCCAAGGAAAAATCAAGGAGTTTTATCTGCTTTGTTTATTACTAAATTCTATAGCACATATTAAAGGCTTAACAAATGTTTGTTGAATGAATGACTGATTTGGCAAATGAGTGAATTTATCAGAATATCCTGGAAAAATTTCTTTAAAGAGCAATACTTGCCCCCAGTTGCAGAGTCTCTCTGGAGTGGGCTCTAAGTCTGGATTATTAACAAACTCTGCAAATAATTATAATGTACTTTAAAGTTCAAGAATTGTGGTGTGACTGAGCTGGTGGATAGGGGAATCATAAAAAAAAAAAAAAAACAGATAAAGGGTGAGGCATTTTATAGAAATATAGCTGGGAGAAGAGACTCAATGATCAGTGTGTACTTGGCATTAAATCTCATCATAAAATGACTCTTTAGCCTACTTTTGTTTTAATTTCCAGCTTAGTAAAATATTTGTGGTTTTTGCATTTATGTAGACCAGAGAAAATGTTGGATTAGGCTACCACCAACTTTTCAAGTGGTTTCTTGCATCTTGACAGATTTTATTTTCTCAATAGTGTTTCTCTTTTACTTTTCTTTCAAATATCTTTATATCTTCACTTGGAAGCCTCATGAGTGTCTTGAAATTATCGTCTTACATAGGATTTTTCTTTTCCCACCTAATCTCAAAACAATAAATGTTGCATAAAAAATCTAACACTTCATATTAGTCATCACAATTTGCAATTATATTTATGTCTGTGTTTATTTTTTAAATTTTATTTTATTGTGATAAGAACATTTAACATGACCTCTACCGCCTTATATTTCAAGCATACAGTATAGTATTGTTGACTATAGAACAATGTTGTACAGCAGATCTCTAGAATTTATTTGTCTCGCTTGACTGAAATGTTATCCTCATTGATTGTTACTTCCTCGTTGCTCCCTCCCCTCAACCCCTGTCAACCTCCTTCCATTCTCTGTTTCTGTGAATTTAATTATTTTAGATATCTCACATCAAAGGAATCATGTGGAATTTGCCTTTCTGTGATTAACTTTTTCACTTAGCATAATGTCCTTAATATTCATCCATGTTGTTACATATTACAGAATTTCCTTCTTTTTTAAGGTTTAATGGCATATTCAACTGTGTGTACACAACAAGTTTTCTTTATCCGTGCATCTGCCTCTGTACATGTAGGTTATTTCCACCTCTTGGCTATGGTGAATGGTGCTGCCTTGAACAAAGAAATGCTAATAGCTCTTTGAGATGTTAATCTCAATTCTTTTGACTAAATACCCCGAAGCAGGATTGTTAGTTTATTGGAAATCCTATTGTTGATTTTTGAGGGATTTCCATATTTTCCATAGTGACTACACCATTTTTCATTCCTATCAACAGTATGTAAGAGTTTGATTTCTCCATATTCTTGCCTATACTTATCTTTTGATCTGTGTTTGCCATTTAATCTGTTTTCTACATGGAAGGTAAGCTTGATGAGAAGCATTCATTGACCTCTGCATTGTTCTTACCTAAAACAGTGTACCATGTACACCTACACAGTCTTAGTGGCTGAATATGTGTAGTGCCTTACAGTTTTATGGAACATGAGTTTTAAAATGCTTTTATGTACAGTCTGGTGGGCTACAGTCCATGGGGTCGCAGAGTCGACACGACTGAACAGTTAACACAGACACATCTTCCTTACACCCCTCTGAGGCAAATCATTGTTATTTTCCTCACATTACAGATAAGGAAACTGAAGCTTAGAGAAGATAAGAGACTTACCTTAGGCCACACAGTTTGCAAACAACAAAACCATGTTTGAAACCTTGTAGGTCTGTTTCTTCTATATTTTCACTTTGTTTTACTTTTTCTACACTCTGTATTTTATCCTCGGTATGATCTCCCTCTACGTACCCGTGTGAAAGAAAGTTAAGTTGCTCAGTCGTGTCCGACTCTTTGCAACCCCGTATTGATTCATGGACCTGACATCCCAGGTTCCTATGCAATATTGCTCTTACAGCATTGGATCTTGCTTCTATCAGTTACAGGGGGAAAAAAAAACTGTAAAAATCACAAGCACATGGAGATTAAACAATACTTTGTAAACAACAAACAGGTTACTGAAGAAACTAAAAGGGAAATTTTAAAAATGACAATGAAAATATTACAGCCCTAAACCTATGAGATGTAGCACAAACAGCTCTAAGATGGAAGCTTTCAGCAATACGATCCTACCTCAAGAAATAAGGAATAGTCAGGGCTTCCCCTGTAGCTCTGTTGGCAAAGAATCTGCCTGCAATGCAAGACGCCAGGGTTTGATTCCTGGGTTGGGAAGAACCCCTGGAGAAGAAAATAGTAATGCACTCTTGTATTCTTGCCTGTAGAATCCCATGAACAGAGGAGCCTGGCAGGCTACAGGCCATGAGGTTACAAAGAGTTGGACACAACTGAGTGACTGAACACCAACAACAACAACTTTACATATAAAACAACTGGAAAAAGAAAAAAAAAACTTGTAGAAGGAAAGCATATATATCAGAGCAGAAATAAATGAAAAATAAATGAAAGAAATAATAGTAAAGATTAATTAAACTAAAAGCTGGTTCCTTGAAAAGATAATACAAATTGACAAACCATTAGCCAGATTCATCAAGATAAAAGGGATAAGAATCAAATCAACAAAATTAGAAATGAAAAAGGAGAGGTCACAACAGGCAACACAGAAACGAAATGAATCATAAGAGACTATTATGAGCAACTATATGCCAATAAAATGAACAACCTGGAACAATGGACAGATTCTTAGGACAGTTCAGCCTCCCAAGACTAAACCAGGAAGAAAAAGAAATTATGAACAAGATGGTCACAAGCAATGAAACAGGAGTTGTGATAAAAAATCTCCCAGAAAACAAAAGCCCAGGGCCAAATGGCTTCACAGGTGAATTCTGTCAAATTCAGGGAAAAGCTAATGCCTATCCTCTGGAACTCTTTCAGAAAATTACAAAGGAAGCAAGACTTGCAAGCTTATTCTACAAGGCCATCATAACCTTGATATGAAAGCCAGACAGAGACATCACAGAAAAAGAAAATTACAGGCCAATATCACTGATAAATACAGATGCAAAAACCCTCAACAAAGTTCTAGCAAACAGAATTGAACAACACATTAAAAAGGTGACACATCATGATCAAGTCAGGTTTATTTGAAGGATGCTAGGATTCTTCAATATATACAATCAATGAAATATGCCATATTAGCAAACTGAAAGATAAAAAACGTGATAATCTCAATAGATGCAGAAAAAGCTTTGGACAAAATTCAGCACTCATTTATGATAAAGCTCTTCAAAAATGGGAAGAGAAGGAATCTACCTCAAAATAATAAAAGAGCATATGATAAATCCACAGCAAATATTATTCTCAGTGGTGAAAAATTGAAAGCGTTTCCTCCTAGCTCAGGATAAGACAAGAGTGTTCACTGTCACCACTATGATTCAACATGATTGCAGAAGTCCTAACTACATCAATAATAGAAGAAAAATAAATAAAAGGAATCCAGGTTGGAAAAGTAGAAGCAAAACTCTCACTTTTTGCACATAACATGATATTATACATAGACAACCCTAAATATACCAGAAAATTACTAGGGTTAATCAGTGAATATAGTAAAGCTGCAGGATATAAAATTAACACAGAGAAATCACTCGCACTCACTAACAACAGAACATCAACACAGAAATTAAGGAATCAATGCCATTTACTATTCCAATAAATAGAATAAAATATCTAGGAATAAATCTAGCTAAAGAGACAAAAGAGCCATATACAGAAAACAGTAAGACATTGATGAAAGAAAACAAAGATGATGACATGAACAGATGGAGAGATATATTGTGTTCCTGTAGTGAGAGAATAATATTGTGAAAATGACTATACAACCAAATTCAATCTAAGATTCAATGTAATTCTTATGAATTACCAGAATGAAAAATTTCATAATTCATATAGAAACACAAAAGACGCTGAAAAATCAAAGCAATCTTGAGAAAGAAAAATGGAACTAGAGGAATCAACTTTCCTGATTTCAGACTATACTACAATGCCACAGTCATCAGGATGGTATGGTACTGGCACAAAAACAGAAATATAGACAAATGGAACAAAATAGAAAGCCCAAAGATAAACCTACGCATCTATGAGCACCTTATCTTTGAAAAAGGAGACAAGAAAATACAATGGGGCAAAGATTGTCTCTTCAATAAGAGGTTCTGGGAAAACTGTAAAAGAATTAAATTAGAACACTTCCTAACACCATATACAAAAATAAACTCAAAATAGATTAAAGACCTAATTGTAAGACCTTTCTTACAGAAGATCTATATAATTACAGAAACTATAACTCTTAGAGGAAAACACAGACAGAACACAGTGACATAAATCACAGCAAGATCCTTTATGACCCACCTCTTAGAATAATGGACATAAAAGCAAGTGGGACATAATTAAACTTAAAAGCTTTTGCAAAGCAAAGGAAACTATAAACTAAGGGAAAAGACAACCCTCAGAATAGGAAAAAACAATAGCAAAGGAAAAAACTGACAAAGGATTAACTTCCAAAATATACAAGTAGCTCATGCAACTCAATAACAAAAAAACAAAAAAAACAGTCAAAAACTGGGCAGAAGACCTAAACAGACATTTCTTCAAAGAAGCAGATGGCTAAAAAACACATAAAATGTTCAACATTGCTCATTGTTACTGCTAGAGAAATGCAAACAAAATCTCAATGAGATATTACCTCACACTAGTCAGAATGGCCACCATCAAAAAAATATATACAAGCAGTAAATGCTGGAAAGAATGTGGAGAAAAAGAAACCCTCTTGCACTGTTGGCCAGAATGTAAATTGATACAGCCACTATGGAAGACAGTATGTTGATTCCTTAAAAAACGAGGAATAAAAGTACCATATGACTCAACAACCCCACTACTGGGCATATATCTTGAGAAAGCCATAATTGAAAAAGATTACCTGTACCCCAGTGTTCATTGCAGCATTATTTACATTAGCTTGACAATGCCAAAGCCTTTGACTGTGTGGATCACAATAAACTATGGAAAATTCTGAAAGAGATGGGAATACTAGACCACCTAACCTGCCTCTTGAGAAACCTATATGCAGGTCAGGAAGCAACAGTTCCAACTGGACATGGAACAACAGACTGGTTCCAAATAGGAAAAGGAGTACATCAAGGCTGTATATCATCACCCTGCTTATTTAACTTCTATGCAGAGTACATCATGAGAAACACTGGGCTGGGTGAAGCACAAGCTGGAATCAAGATTTCCAGGAGAAATATCAATAACCTCAGATATGCAGATAACACCACCTTTATGGCAGAAAGTAAAGAGGAACTAAAGAGCCTCTTGATGAAAGTGAAAGAGGAGAGTGAAAAGTTTGGCTTAAAGCTCAACATTTAGAAAACTAGGATCATGGCATCTGGTCCCATCACTTCATGGGAAATAGATGGGGAAACAACGGAAACAGTGTCAGACTTTATTTTGGGGGGCTCCAAAATCACTGCAGATGGTGATGGCAGCCATGAAATTAAAAGACACTCCTTGGAAGGAAAGTTGTGACCAATCTAGAAAGTATATTCAAAAGCAGAGACATTACTTTGCTGACTAAGGTCTGTCCAGTCAAGGCTATGGTTTTTCCAGTGGTCATGTATGGATGTGAGAGTTGGACTGTGAAGAAAGCTGAGTGCTAAAGAATTGATGCTTTTAAACTGTGGTGTTGGAGAA
>SJYC01080898.1:0-74857 GCA_006408675.1 Madoqua kirkii | reverse complement strand
AAATCAGTCCTTAATATTCATTGGAAGGACTGATGCTGAAGCTGAAACTCCAAAACTTTTGCCACCTGATATGAAGAACTGACTCATTTGAAAAGACCCTGATGCTAGAAAGATTGAAGATGGGAAGAGAAGGGGAGCAGAGGATGAGCTGGTTGGATGGCATCATTGACATGATGGACATGAATTTGAGAAGCTCCAGGAGTTGGTGATGGACAGGGAAGCCTGACGTGCTGCAGCCCATGGGGTGGCAAAGAGTTGGACATGACTGAGTGACTGAACTGAACTGACTCTTTTGCCACCTGATATGAAGAACTGACTCATTTGAAAAGACCCTGATGCTAGAAAGATTGAAGATGGGAAGAGAAGGGGAGCAGAGGATGAGCTGGTTGGATGGCATCATTGACATGATGGACATGAATTTGAGAAGCTCCAGGAGTTGGTGATGGACAGGGAAGCCTGACGTGCTGCAGCCCATGGGGTGGCAAAGAGTTGGACATGACTGAGTGACTGAACTGAACTGACTACAAGTTCAAAATTTCTTGAAGAGTCATACTTTATCTTAGACAAATCATTTAAATTTTATATCACACTACATATCATGGTATTGTTAGGTTAGAATAAAGTGTCTGAAATCTTTTAACAGTTAAATTACTTATCTTCTTTTTTTCCAAATCCCCATGTAAATCAGTACAACAGAAAGTAGCTGTAGCCTCATCCTGAGGTTTCAGAAATCCAAGTCCTAGTCTGGGAAACATGACACTAATGTTCTGTATTTCCTGTATTACCTTGACAATTGAAGTTTCATTTTCTCAGGGTTAAACAAAATCCTAACGTAATTTTGTACAATGGGTATTGAACCTGAAATTACTGACTTCAAAGTCCTTATAGATATCTTGCTTGCCTCCTCTGTCAGAACCCAACGGTTATTTGAAAAATTATAGGTCAGTTTCCATTTATCTTGAGATTTCACTTGGATAACACAAAAATGCCACAGTTTTCCCTCCAGTTCTCTCTCTGGTATATTGTTGTATACTATCAGTGAAGTTACTGAGCCTACATTTATGAAATGAGCCTACATTTATGAAATGGGCCTCCCAAAGAAGGTAAAAAGCAAGTAAAACTTTACACAAATCAAACAGGATGGGAAGACGGTTTGCAGCTCTGTTCTTAAATGGATCAGAATCTGCTTATTAGTTCTGGAGGCCTTTTACACACTCTCAAATTCCTGAGAAAACATAATACTCTTTTAAACTGTCACATTACATGGCCATTCATTAACTTTTATACTATTACTCAAGCCCATCATTTCAGAAAGTCCTTCCCAAATGCTTCAGGGTGAAACTAGTTTCTCTAACTATCATTTAAGTCATCAGTCCAGACTATACTCCTTTGCTGTTAATTTAATTTTAATTTATATCTGGTTGGAAGCCTATCATCCAAATCTCCCCAGCCTGCCAGGAAGTTCTCAAAAATAAAATTTTAATTGTGATTGGGGTAGATGCAGAGCCAGCAGAGCCAGTGGGGTGGATGCAGAGCCAGTCAACCTAAACATCAGGAATCACATTTTACAGGTCTTGAGGAAGAATAGTGGTGAGAAGGGAAGTAAGAAAGACAATAAACTAGAGAGAAAAAAACATGTTTAGTTTAGACTTTATTCCCTATGTATAAAACTCAAGACTCAAACACATTTTCAGTTTAGTGCTTAAAGGAGAAAACTAAAAGAAGCCCCCTGCTGGCCACTTTAATTTCTCCCCTTATTGGCTCAAAAAAAAAAAAAAAAAGAGAGAGAGAGAGAGAGACAGGGAGAAAGATCTCTTTCTTTACCTGTATTTAAGATATCATTTAATCTTCTATCACTATTTTTATGTATCATATCTCTCTTTAATTGAAATAAATGCATTCATACCAACATATATTCCTAAAGACAACTTGGTATTTTGTCTCTCCCTGATCATAAGAAAAATAATGTCTTACATGTTTTGTTTTAAAATTGCACTTAAAACTATATCACTAGCAGATTCCTTTTTGTTCTTCATACCATATCAGGGCATAACATTTGGGCTAATTATCTAAAACTCACAGAGGTCCTTAAAAATAATATAGTAAATCAGAATTTTATTAAAAATTACTTATTATAACTGTCTTTTGTCTTGTTCTAGAAAATTAAGGTACTATGCATAGCAAAAGTCTCCTGGTTGTATGTGCTTCATGGTGTAACCTGAATCTATGAGGAAGTCACCCCATAGACTATTCTTTAGAAAATAGAACTTCTTGGGGCAGAATGACCCAAGTTTCCCAGGAATGTAAATTAAAATGATTGAGTATTTCTCTCTTTCCATAAAACAAATATTTTACTATGTTGTGTACTATAATAACCTTTCTCACATACAACATAGAAGTATTAACACCCATCATATATAATTAAATGTTCAAAGTCTATTTGTAAAGCAAAAGCTGCAATAGAATGATATCACTTATATTTAGTTATCGTTTCAAAAGAAAGTGTGATTAATAGAAACAGAAGTATTCTCCTAGAGAGCTCGTGCCCTGTAACGGTGACATTTATGTTAGAACAAACTACATATATAACATTTATCTTTATTTTGCTCCAGATCCACCTAGCTGAATGTTTGGGCCCACGCAACAACTGTAATGGACAGCTTCTTTGGTATTGACTTGGCTTTTCCTTGACTAACCCTTTTCTCATTTCTACTGTCTTAACTTGGGGAAGTGCATACATAGCTGGGCCATTTGCCATGCTCTCTGATAGACCAGGGACAAGCAGACTACTCATAGCCCAGTTCGTGATTCAGTTGTAAGTACATTACAATTCTACATAATACCCTTGACCTCGCAGAGCTGGTGATATGAGCATAAAGGTTGCCAGAACATCGTAAACTTTTCCTGAGACAGAGTCCAATCAACAACTTTATGACAGTCCTTCTGGACTGTTTAACCTAATACCTACAAGCTGGTCATGAGACAGTCAGGGGATTGGAAATGTATCGCTTGACTGGGTTTTCAGATTGATAAAAAGAGAGTAAGCGACTGTGCTATCCGGCAGGTTCCAAAGTCTCAGGGTCATTTAGAGTCAAGTACAGCAGCTCCCCTTCCTAACTCCGGGAGTTCTCCCACCAGCCAGTGCCCAGGAGAGGGGAGTTTCCTTAATTTAAACAAGAAAGTCCACAGCCTGCTCAACCAAGAGCCAAATGAAAGGCAAGGTTGCCCAAGAATCATGAGACAGTTGGAAAACCCCTGTGGCTGGCAACCGTTGTAACAGAATCTGCACATTAAATCAGGGGGGGTTTATTTGGGCCTCCAGTTTTGATAGAAAATAATTATTTCTCTCCTACATTTGTTGTCTGTTGGTTCATAAAAATCAACGTTCTTTCTCTGGCTTGATTGCACCCCTGCTCTTTATTTATTTATTTATTTAGGTCCTAAAAATAAAGCTCATTTATTTTTAGTTTATAGCAACTATTTCCTTATTTAGAGATTACACGATTAGCTAATATAACCTGTGAAAATTTTTTTATGGGAGTAGGGTTGATTTCATTGTTGTGTCAGCATCTGCTGCACAGCAAAGGGAATCAGTTATACGTATACATATATCCATTCTTTTTTAGATTTTTTTCCCATATAGGTCATTCCAGAGTATGGAATAGAGTTCCTGTGCTATATACAGTAAGTCTTTTTTTTAATATACAAAACAGATGACTCCTGCTCTTTTAACAGCTGGACAAGTCATTACAACTTTCCATTGCAGAGATGCTCCTGATGGGGGCAATATTGAACCTGTTCAGGGGACGATTTTCCTCTTCCTGGCTGCGGAGTCCCTGTGCATGACCCCACGGTCTTCATAGACAGGACTTCACTGTCCTTAAAAGGAAAAAGGCCAGCACACTTGCGAGTTGGATTGAGTCAGTGAAGTAAACCCTGAGTAGCACTAGGTTCATCTTTAACGGTTCCTGCTTACTTTCCTGAGGAGAGATTATGAGAAGGAAATAAGATCACATTTTGAAGTATTTTCATAATGCAAGTTATCACTGAAACCAAATACTCTTTTGAATCAAACAACCTTAAAACGATGTACAATTCTAATATCTATTTAATTAATCAAAATGTTTCTTAATAAATAATAAAATATATTCTATTTGTGTTTTAGAGGGGACATATACTGCACATACAGGGAACCTGCTTGGTAGAGGAAAATTTAAACTTTTCCGAAGTCTTCATTATACTGGAAGTTTTTGAAGGGAAATAGAATTTTAACAACTTTTTACTTAATCATAGAAAAATAAAATAAAATTATTTTCTAAACTCTGAAGGAAAAAGATATATTAGGTTATAGACTTCAAATGCTTGTCTCATTTCAGACCTCTTGTGATGTCTTAGGACAACATTGCCTACCTTAGTAACTGTGGAGTATTAGGAATCTTGGGAAATAGTACAAAGCATGAACAAAAATTTATATTTTCATGTACACAAATATATGTATGTACGTGAGACTACACAGAGAAAATCTAACAAACTTGTATCAGTATCCATGTTTTAATATTGACTGGAACAGCTTAGAGTTTATATTAATAAAGCATATCCTGATTTTCTAAAGCTTTAATAATTACGTATATACACATATACATTACTAAGGAGAATGCCATGTGACAATTGAATTATACAACTGCAAGCCAGGGAACACCAAAGTTAGCCAGCAAACCATAAGAGGCTGGAAAGAGACAAGGGTTTCCATACAGGTTGCAAAGCTTCCTTCATGGTTGCTATAATCTGAATGTTTCTATCCCCTAAAATTCATGTGTTGAAATCTTCATACCCAAAGATGATAGTATTAGTAGGTGTGATCTTTAGGGCTTAGTTTTAGGTGAGAAGTTATAATGCTGCACAGATGTGATATAAAATATATATTTTTTATATATTAAATATAGCTCCAATAAACTTTTAAAAATTATTTTAATATGACAAACTGATTGGTTTAAAATTATACAGGTGAGAATTGCCAGAATAGTTCTGAGTAAGAAGAATCCTGAGAACAGGATATTTTTCATAACAACAGTTACATTAAAAAGATAGTAATAAAAACAGTATCCAGAATAGACAATTCAGTGGGACAGAAAAACATGCAAAGCAAAGGGCTCAAATATTTATAAAATTGTAGTAAAGGATACATTAGAATTATAAATTATTGAGGAAATGTGTTGCTGTTCAATGAATTGTGCTAGGAAAATGGTTTGATGTTTTGGGATACAACATATAGTAAAATAAATTCCAACAGACTAAGTAGATAGACGTAGAAAAATGGCTACATAAGAAAGCAGGAGAAAATATAGACAGTATTGGGCTTCCCTGGTGGCTCAGATGGTAAAGAACCTGCCTGCAGTGCAGAAGACCTGAGTTCTATCCCCGGGTTGGAAAGATTCCCTGGAGAAGGGAATGGCTACCCACTCCAGTATTGTTGCCTGGAGAATTCCATGGACAGAGAAGCTTAGTGGGCTATATAGTCCATGGGTCGCAAAGAGTCAGACACAACTGAGTGATCTACACTTTCACACTTTCATTTATATGTGATATTATCATGAGAAGCCTTATCTAAGTATTAATGCAAAGCAAGAAATTGCAAGGCAGTATTTCACAGTGTGATTCATTAACTACTTCATTTAAAGTCAGCTGGGTTACTGCTGAAATGGTTGCCAGGGCCATACCAAAAGACTATTGAAAAATACTCCCTGATAGCAGAGCCCAGAAATCTGTGTTTTAGTGAAAACACTGAGATCGTGATGCACATTAAATCTGAGAATCATTTCCAGGCAGGATAAGATCTATAGATTTACTACAATTGTGAAAATTTCTATAAAATAAATACACAAAATCAAGAGTCAAAAGAAAACCTGGCAGGGGACTTCCCTGGTAGTCCACTAGTTAAGAATCCATGTTGTAATGCAAGCAGCACAGGTTCAATCCCTGGTCGAGGAACTAAGATCCCACCCACGTGCTGCAGGACATCTAAGTCTGCATGAAGCACCTACTGAACCCACTCACCACAGTCAGTGTCTGTGCATGGCAACAAAATATCTCACATGACTCAACAAAGATCAGCATGCCATAGCTAAGACCCGATACAGCCAAATATAAAGAAAACCTGGCAAAAATAAACTGCGGTGTTATATGACAAACAGTTGAATAATAATAAATCAACAGAAAAACAAATTACTAAGAAAACTTAGACTCCATGAAAAGAAAAACAGGCAAAAATGGGAATAGACAATTTCAAATGGAGAAAAGGTCTAATACACACACACACACACACACACACACACACACAGTCAATTCTCAGTTGCAAAATGAAACCAGATTCAGACTCCTTTACAAATTGAGAAAGATGTTTTTAAGTGTAGTGACTAGTGCTGGCAAATGAACTTGTCCCTCTCAAATATCATGTAAGAGTTTCATTTGTTACAATATTGCTGGAGAGCTATTCAGCAATATGAATCAAATATCAGAAATTATTGCCATCTTCTGACCTAGTAATTTTCCTCTTTGGGAATTATGTTGAGAAAATAATCAGACCTGCACCAAATATTTATGCACAATGATGAGTAAATGAAAACAAGAATAAACCCATAGTCTCATGTAAAACAATGAAAAATGAAAACAACAGTAATTCCCCAAATTATTTTTCTGAAAAATTTTCACGATAAAATTTTAAGTACAAAAAAACATGATGTAATATTTCTCAGATATATGATTCCAACCTTGAGAAATATATATAAATATGTGTTATATATATTTAGAAATAAATGTATGTATTTTATATATATTTAGAAATGGTACTGTCAAAATTCCCTGGTGGCATAGAGGGTAAAGAGTCTCCCTGCAATGTGGGAGACCTAAGTTCGATCCCTGATTGGGAAGATCTCCTGGAGAAGAAAATGGCAACACACTCCAGTATTCTTGCCTGGAAAATCCCATGGACGGAGAAGGAGCCTGGTGGGCTACAATAGAGTCAGATAGAACTGAGCGATTTCACATTCACTTTCACTTTCACTTTCTTTCACTTTCAAAAACACTTCTCAGAGAGTTTTGATAATATACTATAGTTTCAATTTTCTTCATTTTTTCTCCATTTTTCAAGTTTCCTGCAAAAGAAACATCTTACCTTATTGATTTAAAGTTAAAAGAGAAGTGGTTAGAATATCTTCTCAAACAACACTGGCATATCATAACATATTTTCGCTTTCATTTAGGCTGTTTAAGCCATAAACGAACATATGCATGGAACTGGCCTTGTTTTTTGACTAGTGCCTTTTGGAGGGTCAAAAATTCAGATAGTGCTATGGACTACTCTCAGAGTTTACTCAAACTCATGTCCATTGAGTTGGTGATGCCATCCTACCATCTCATCCTATTCAGGAGGAAATTAAGCTCAAGTGTTAGGTGGGACCCTAACCTGATAGGACTAGTAGCTTTATAAGAAGAGGAAGAAATCTCTCTCTCTCTTTTTCTCTCCAAGCTTACACACTAAAGGAAGGCCAAGTGAGCACAGAGTTAGGAGGCAGCCCCTGCAGCCTAAAGAAGAGGCCTCAGAATGAAACCTGCCTTGACGCACCTCGATCTTGAGCCTTCCAGCCTCCAGACCTGTGGGAAACGAATTCCTGTTGTGTAAACCACCCAGTCTATGACATTTTGTTATGGCGGCCTAAGCAGACTAACGCAGGCAGTTTCATCAATCTTATCATCCTGTTTGGTTTTAAACAAGTTTGTCAGGTTCAAATCTACTTACCCAGAAGCATGACATAACACTTCCGAGGATAGTAATAAAAGTATGCTTTAAAATAAAAAGCATGAAAGAATCATCTTGCAAAGAGAGGGATTAATTAGAAGCAAACAGCATTCCTTTGGGCATGTAACTGCATGCTTGCTAAGTCAATCTAACTCTTAGTGACGCTATGGAACATAGCCCATCAAGCTCCTCTGTCCAAGGGCTTCTCCAGGAAAGAATACTGGAGTGGGTTGCCGTGCCTTTCTCCAAGGGATTTTCTCAACCCAGGGGTCAAAGCCATGTCTCTTATACCTCCATCTCCTGCATTGGCAGGCAGATTCTTTACCACTAGCGCCACCTGGGAAGCCCCCTTTTACCAACAGTGTATTGAATGTTTGAATATTGAATATTGGATTTAGACCTCATTGCAAATAAATTTAACAATTCTATATTTATGTTTTAGCTTGCGTTGAAGCAGGAGAAGGAAGAAAAAAGATTTCAAAGAGATAAGTTTTAGATCTAAACTCTCTTGTAAAATCACTATCACCATTGTCTTGGTGTTTACATTTTCCATTTTTGATATATGTTTTTGTTTTATTTTACAAAAAGGAAATAGTCTGTTATTTCTACTTTATTATATACTTCATGTGAGAATAAATAAAATTCTCATCAAGCTTCTATCTACTCCTTAGGAGAAACATGAATAACATTTTAAAAGCTGGATGACTACCCTTTCATCCTGCCTTTCTAAACAATCACCTTTTTCTCAGTGATTTACTGAAAATGAAGACTAGATCCATGGAGAAACATATGTACTCAGAGATACACAAATACATGTTCTTTATATTTATTAATATAAATCCATGTATATTTGTATATATATAATATGTTATACATATATGTAATTTTTATCTGCTTGGTTTAGGGGCCAAGATTCTATTCACTTTTCAGAAAACTCTAGGAAGTATTTAACTTTAGAAAGGCATATAGAACAGCACAGCTCAGAATGGACTAGTCGCTTCCAAGTGCCAAATAGCCACTATGGATAGAGGATACCCTATTTGTATCTTTTCTGGTAGCTTAGTGGTAAAGGACCTGCCTGGCAATGCAGGAGACATTGCAGGAAATGTGGTTCAATCCCTGGGTCAGGAAGATCCCCTGGAGGAGGGCATGGCAACCCACTCCAGTGGGATTCTTGCCTGGAGAATCCCGTGGACAGAGGAGCCTGGCAGGTTACAGTCCATGGGGTTGTAAAAAGAATTGGAAATGACTAAGTGACTAAACAACACCACCGACATTAAGGGCATATGCATGTATTTGCAATTTTCTGTACATTTTCAATTTTTCAAAATAAAAAGTTGGAGCAAAAAGACATGTAGAAGTATTCCAATCACATTCATTCGGTTTCAAATAGTTTACTCTTTTTAATCCCTGCAGTGTGTTAGCCACTCAGTCATGTCTGACTCTTTGCGACCCCATGGACTGTAGCCCACTGGGCTCCTCGGCCCATGCAGAGGACATGCTTAATGCGCTAGCATTTTTGCTTTTTAAGCAGTGGTATCCGCTTGGACCATATTATGGTCTTTCTATTCTTTGCATAGTTTCGTGGCTTTTAAAAAATGATGTCACACATAATAAGCAAACTAACCACTGGTGACACTAAAATGGGAAAGGGGTTCTTGGCATGGCTCAAAAAGTCTTGTATATAATTTTTAAATCAAAGCTGCAGTTTGTGGTCCAGTGAGCAAGATGGCATCTTGCTTGATCGCTCTGCCGATAAGAACTCGTCATTCTTGTCATGAACCAGAATCACTGTTTCTGCACTTTGGTTCTGGGAGGCAGACGTCTTCTGCCTCCTCGTCCTCTGACAAGGAGACAAATTTCAGCTTGTCCAAGAAAAGATACCCTCTGCTGCTCATTGCTTGGAAGGGAAAACACAGTCTCCTTCTTGGGAGACAATGAAATAAGAAATAAGTCCAAAACAGTATATAAAGAGTCTTCATTTTCAATTGGTTAGCCTTTTATTTTTAGCAACCTGAATGCAACCTTGCCCTGAGAGATGGGGGTGACAAGTGGCTGAATTTCCCCTTCTTGCTCAAGCAGTCATTTATTCTGACAACAGCATCTTTTCAGTAATAAGAAATCAGTTTTATTTCCCCAGTTTACTTAACAAAAATATGGACTACTTGTTGATAGGACTGCTACATTTCTTGTGTGCATGTGTGATCTAAAATGCTAAGTTTGGGGATGGGGAAAAACACAGAGAAACAGCTTTTACTGGGGGAGAAAATATTTGTAGCAGTAAAGCAGCTACCCTACTTCGAATGGAACAAAGCCATCTTGAACTTCTTGTTCTTTTCAAGTACCTTTCCAGCATACCTGAGTTCTCACAGTCCTGGAGAATCATTAGAAACAAGAAAACTTTGTGATTGTTTTAAAACTTCAAAACTCCTGCCAGGATTGGCTCTAAATATCAGAAAGGTCCTTGTGGAAGAAGATATAAAGATATCTTGTAAAACCGGCTATGAGCTGCATAGCCAGAGCTTTAAGATAAAAGTTAAGGACAAAAACTAATTTTAGCTTCTCAAATGAAGGAAGGAAGAAAGATACTTTGTTCCTGATTCAGAAAAAATGTTATTTAAGTGTAATGAAATTTTTGAGCAGATAACACTCTACTAGTGAATTTTTATAAATTTTATCACTATTCTCAATTAAGACTATGTAAAATACTGGTGTTGCTTAGTCGTGTCTGACTCTGCAATGCCATGGACTACAGCTCACCAGGCTCCTCTAGGTCAGTGTGCAAGTGTATTTAGTTCCCAACTTGAAATTTAAAAATAATCTCTGCATACTCTCTATTTATATCTTTTAAAATTAAATATAATATTTATTCAGGTTATTTTTTCTGATTCAATCTTCAGTGAGGAAAAATATAATTTTCTTCCTGGGGAATCAGAGATTTCACACTACCTTTAATAAAATCAATTTCATCACTAGATACAGAATAGTTCCCTAAGGATCACAAAAAGCTGACGTTAATTCATCTTCATCAAAACAGAGAAGTTGTTAAAGCAAAGAATTGATATGAGAGTTCTTCTCAAAACTGAATGAACAGAGAGGAGTGAATAAGATGAACTTTACATATAAACACACATAGAGTCCTTTTCTCCTCGTTGCCTCTTGCACTGCTCTCAGAACTGTCGGCAATAGCAGACATACTGAGAAGTCAACTCAGCTGAGTGATACTGAAACTCCAAGGAAAAAGAAACTTGAAATGTGCAAATATATTATTGTTCAGTAGCTTTGCAGATGGTTTTATTACCTTAAAACATCACGGTTTCTGTCTCTTCTCTCTGTGTCATTTCTTTGTCATTGTCTTTCTCACACACACTCACCCAGAGGGGCACACATATTGATACCTGGTGGGGAATTTCTCAGAGAAGGCAATGGCACCCCACTCCAGTACTCTTCCTTGGAAAATCCCATGGACAGAGGAGCCTGGGGGGCTGCAGTCCATGAGGTCACTAGGAGTCGGACACGACTAAGCGACTGCACTTTCACTTTTCACTTTCATGCATTGGAGAAGGAAATGGTAACCCACTCCAGTGTTCTTGCCTGGAGAATCCCAGGGACAGGGGAGCCTGGTGGGCTGCCGTCTCTGGGGTTGCACAGAGTCGGACACGACTGAAGCGACTTAGCAGCAGCAGTAGCAAGGGAATTTCTTACAGTTATTTCTTCTCCAAACTGAGAAAAGTCAATGACCCAGATCCATTAAACGAATGATCACTTCTTAATATTTAAAGTGAACAATCTGGGAGAGCAATTTAAATGAATATGAGGATTCTACCAAAGTAATACATTTGACCCTTAAACAAGATAGGTTTGAGCTGTGCAGGTCCACTTATGAGTGGTTTTTTTTTTCTTTTTAATAAATACATACTACAGTGCTAAGGTAGCTCAGTTGGTAAAGAATCTGCCTGCAATGCAGGAAATCCAGGTTTGATCCCTGTGTTGGGAAGATCCTTGGAGAAGGAAATGGCAACCCTTTCCAGTATTCTTGCCTAGAAAATCCTTAGTACAGAGAAGCCTGGTGGACTACAGTCCATGGGGTTCACAAGAAATGGGACATGACTTAGCAACTAAACCACAGCCACAGTGCTACATGATCCACGCTGGCTGAGTTTGTGAATGTAGGGCCCTGAATAAGGAAGGCCAGCTGTGGAGTCACATTCAGATTTTCAATGGAGAGGGATTAGACCCCCACCTAACTCTCTATATTTTAAGGGGACACATAAGAAGCTTTCTTTATCACTTCCCCTTGCCAAAAACAGACACGGGAAGCATGGCACACATGAACAAAATTTTAATGCAATAGTTCTAGTTTCAACTTTGTCCCAGTAAATGTAGCATAACAACTTTGATCCAGTTCTTTATTCTGTATACCAAATTCAAACATTCTACCAAAAATCTTCAGGCATTTTCTGGCTAAAAACATCTTTGTCTCCCTTAAGGCTAAGTAAGCCCTATGGGTAAGTAGGAAAGTTGTAAAACTGGTTCTACTAGCAAACTATAAAACTTTCATGCCCTATTTACCACATTAGAAAAGAGCAACCTTCTCCTTTTTAGCCTGAACACATGGCTTTTTCTGAAGCTCTGCCAGGTTCAGGTCAGATACTATTAGGGCAGTGATGACTGTGGGTTACGGCACATACTCCCGCCACGGTTTCACCTGTGAGAGCCCTTTAAAGTCTCTATCTGGCCCTGTTCTCATGTGAATGCATTTGTGTGAGCAATCTCTGGACAATATTAAGTAGTTGTATCAACAATAAGTGTTGGTGATGCTTATCTCTATTTCTCTGGATTCTAGCATGCGAGACTTTTGTGATGACCTACTAAGATAAAACCTAAGTGACACGTGTTACAGAAGGCACAATTTGACTGGAAAAGACTTAAGAAGCAAACGTGGAGGTTACTTTCCGCAACACTAGCAGTCCCGTAAGACTGCTCTCGTGGTGCTTATTTTAGAACCCTGGCTAAATTCTTGGTGTTTGACTCACTGGAACAAAGAGTGAATCAAACACAAGGAATTTAGAATTTATTAGCTGGTAACGTCCCACAAGTTTAGAAGACTTGATGAAGACTATATGTATTTTTTAAAAACGGGACGGGGGATGTTTCTGTTCAATTACATTTTTTAATTGAACTATAGCTGATTTATAATGCTTTGTTAATTTCTGTTATACAACAAAGTGACTCATATATATATTCTTTTCCATTATGGTTTATCATAGGATATTGAATATAGTTGCCTATACAGAAGGACCTTGTTGTTTATCCATTCTATAAACTTACATCTGCTAATCCCAATCTCCAGCTCCACACTTCCCTCAGCTGCGTCCCTCTTTGGTTCAAATTTTAAACATTTTTAGCCACTCATTTCTGAGGAAGTGAAAACATCTCGGTAGTTCAACTCTTGCCCTACACTGCCTCCCTCACCTTTGACCTACCTATCTTTCATCCTTCTCTCCTGTGCTCATAACCTTTTTCTTCCCCATCATATATGATGGAGAGAGGGTGAAAAGTCAGGGCTTGATCATTTTCAGTCTCATCATCAGCCTTGACCTAAATGCTCTTGAAGCTTTTCCTAGTCAGATCAAGTAGCTGTCCATATTATTTAAACTACTAAACAAATATCCCTGAAAATGTAGTGGTTGAAATAAAATACAAGTAAAATTATCTTTTAGCTAACCATCTGAGAGGGAAAGGAGATAGTGGGGAGACCCTGCTCCACTCAGTCATGCAGAAACCCCACCCAGAATGAGGCTAATCCTTCCATCTTCAACGTGTGGTTCTTAAGGTCCATCCTGTCATCACTATTTCAGCCCATGGGAAAGAAAAAGAACAGCTGTAGAAGTGAGCATGCCAGTTTTCAAGACAAGTCTTGAATGGCGTCTTCACTTTTGCTCACACTTCACTGGAGAGAGCTTAGTGTTAGGGTCACAACCAGCTGCAGTCATTGGCTGGAAAGCTTCATCCCAGTTATGACATTATCTTCCTTCAGAAGCAGTAGGGCACAGATTTGGGTGGACAACTTGTAATCTCTACCACACCTTTCTAGGTGGCACTAGTGATAAAGAACCCACCTACTAATGCAGGAGATGTGAGATGCAGGTTCGATCCCTGGGTTGGGAAGATCCCTGAAGAGGGAAAGGCACCACTTCAGTAGTCTTGCTTGGGAAATCCTATGGACAGAGGAGCCTGGTGGGCTATAGTCCATGCGGTCACAAAGAGTCGGACACAACAGAGTGTGAGCACAGCACAGGGTAAGATGCAGGTTCAAGAATCAATTGTTTTGGGTCCTTTGCAGAGCAAACTATTCCTACATATTATTCATTTGTAATGAGAATGTATTTTCTTGATCTCATAAATTAGTGTATACTCTTATTTCCTAATGAGTTATGAGAGTAAAATAAGAAAATATATCTGAAAGCTGTTTGGAAAAGATAAAAATATTTATATTTTTAGTGTCTAATACTAACACTATATTTTAGTCTATATTTAACACTATATTTTAGTGTTAGAAATTAAATTAAATTATTCTTTCATTGGAATATTACTCAGTTATAAAAAATTTTCAGCATATGGATGGGCCTAGAGATTATCATACTAAGTAAAGTCAGACAAAGACAAATACGACATGATATCATTTACATGTGGAATCTAAAATATGATACAAACGAACTTATTTATGTAACAGAAACAGATGCACAAACAAGAGAACTCACTTGTGGTCTTCAGATGGGGGGAAGGGTGGGACGGAGGGTTGGATTTGGAGTTTGGGATTAACAGATATACACTACTGTATATAAAATAAATAAGCAACAAGGACCTACTGTACATCATAGGGAACTATTTTCAATATCTTGTAGTAACCTATCATGGAAAAGGATGTGAAAAAGAGTATATATGCATATATATACACACAGCCACACACACACATATATATGTACACATAAATAAATCAGTTTTCTGTATACCAAAACATTGTAAATCAGCTATACTTCAATATAAAAAATATCATTCCTTCATTGTTCAAATCTAAGAATGAGTTTGAACCTATGAAGTCAGTGCACAACATTTCCACATTCAAATAAAACTAACAGGTAGATTTAAAAAAAACAATTAATATTCAAACAGAGTCCAAACAGAAAGTATATAAGTAAGGGTCGAATATATATCACAGTTAAGCTAGGACACTTTTGTTGAAAATGGATCTGAAATGTAAAGGCAGGTTCATCAATATAGATAGCAAATTTTATTCGAGTGAGTATCACAGCTCAATGAACATCAAAACTGACTTCACTTCTTGTAGCATCACTGAAGTCTGGAGGATCAATTAAGTTTGAAGGCAAAACATAAAATAAAAGCCTACAGAATGTTAAGAAAGACCCCCAGTGAATGGACATTGGATAGGAGTGTCAGAAGAAGATTCAAGTTTTGTCCAGGGAGCACAGGCAAAGTAGAAGGATAAATAAGAGAGCACATCCCTTCAGTGGGATCACATAAAAATGCAAATCATGGCAGGATATAATATATTAGTTAGACTCTGTTTTTTAAGAAGTTTAAAGTACAGATAGATAACTCCACGCCCAACCTCACATAATAACCTAGATCAATACTCTGATATGTCATGGAAAGAAAGACCAGGTAAAGGTTAGGTAATGGAGGTGCCCTGATCCATTGACCTTAGACAGTCAACTTTTTGCCATTAAATGTCAGATCAATTCCCAATGATTTAAACATTACCCAAAAGCCTCTAATTTCCTGGAATCTTTTATTAAAAAAAAAAAAGCAAACTTCAAACACTATCATTTTCAAGAGTCTAAGGAATTACTATTTACTATATTAGCTTAATCCATCTTGCTTGCTCAATTTTTAAAATTCTTGTCTCAGTTGCTTTCTAACATTTATAAAGCAGTGCCTGCATTTTTAAAAAATCTATATTATTGTCTTTAATATATGTTTATATCTATCTTTTTATATTCAGCAAATAACTTTTCTTTCTGGGATCTTATAAACAACTTACCATAGACCTTCCATTTTCTCATACTACTCTTACCAGAATTATCCTTATTGCAATTACATGTGAAAAGGGTTTTCTCCCTTTAGGTCAAGGATGGCCCATGTGCAATTAATCTTTTATCCCTATGATGCCTGCATCTGTAGGTGGTGCTAGTGATAAAGAACCCATTTGCCAATGCAGGAGGTGTAAAAGACACGGGTTCAATCTCTGGATCAGGAAGATCCCTTGGAGGAGAGCATGGCAACCCGCTCCAGTATTCTTGCCAGGGAGAAGCCCACGGACGGAGGAGCCTGGAGGGCTACAGTCCAGAGGTCAAAAAGAGTCAGACACTTAGCATGCATGCAGTACATAAATTAACACAACTTTAGCCCAACTCCATTTCCCTCAACTCAAGGCAGTGGGAAGGAGATGAAAGAAGATCCATCTATATGGCTACTATAAATTTGTAGGGGGATCTCCTAAGTTTCCTCTTGGAGGTAAAATGAACCAGTTCCTTTGATCCTTCACAAGGAACATCAAATCTAGTTTTCAAAACTCTATCAAAGGTAAAGGTCAGAAAACATCTAGGGCATGCCCTCTGCCTAGAAGTCCTTAATAAACAGGCATTTAGCAGTGATAATCCCAAGCTTACTCTTTTATATCTCAGGGATCACCCAATGATCCCTGTGTCCAAAGACTGACAGATCTTTTTGATGGGCATTATCCATGTTATTTGGATGACCAATTCAATGAATCAATGAGCCAACGGCCATCTCTAAACACCAACAAATTTCCAGCTGGAATCTGGCAGCCTGAAGGTGTCACCTGCACTAGGTGTGACACGTTGTAATCTAAAATAGCACCTAATTTAGATCCTAGTCCACTTTTTTCAGAGCTGCTGGGGGAAAGAAGGGAGAAGATTACAGCTCTTTGCACTCTCAACATCCCCCATCCATTGTACCTGCCGTACAATTACTGCTGACATGCTTGCCAAAGTACCATTAAGGTTTCTGAAGCTTCTGGCAATTGGGTAGATATTCTACTTAGTCACCAAAGGTGACTTCTGCTTGCCAGCTTTGGGTGCCTACAACCAAAGGAAAAATATCAGACAATAAATGCAGATCTATTTTTTTTTTCCCCTAAATGTATAGAGAAGGAAGACAGAGAACAAGGACTTTTTGGGAGACCTCTTGTCTGCTGTGTGAAGTTTATCCTTGTTCATTTTTACTCTTCTTTTTTTAAGAGTAAAAAGTTCAGTAAGAACTTAAAAAAAAAATGTTATCATCAAATCAAACAATCACGCCGAAAGAGACAATAGGCAGCTACAGAGAATCCATCAGGCTTCCACTGCCTCTGGGAGCAAGGTCTTCATCTGTCAGCTGAGTTAGGATTGTTGAGAGGCAGCAAAGGTATTTAGTGCCCACTGCCCTCCCACTGACCTTGAGTGTGGCTGCATAGCTCAGAAATGGGGTGTGGGGCTTGGCCGCACGTACAGCACTCAGACTCTCCTACCTGCAGGGGGATCTTTGGGCTTGTTTTGAGGTGAGTCCTCACTGCAGATAATTCACATACAGACTCATTTGGCACTGGATCTCTGGGTTGTGTTTGACTCTCTGTTCTTCTTCTGTTGCCTTAAGGTACAGATACTTTTAAAAAAGAAAAAGAAGTAAATTTTAACAAACATTATCATCATCACCCTGAATTGAGCCATCAGTAATCTGCTTTAGCCCATCACTGAGAATAGTGGCATAAACATTTTTTTTTTAATTTCACAAGTACATTTCTTCTTTGCATTGTGATGTTTTCCATTGTAGGCAGAAGTAGGTGGCAGACAAAACCCTGCCCTTATTTCTTTCCTTTCTAGATGTTGATCAAAGTGTCAGTGAGGCAATATGACTTGTTTCATGATGACAGTCCCTGCTCTGCTTGGTGACCTGTGACCTCCCTCCTCAGGGGATCCTGAGGTTAACATGAAGGCACATCGGACATCTACACAGGAATGTGGCAAGAATTAAGTGAATGTATGGGCCTTACCGAGCAGGGAAAACAACTGGGTAATTTTGCCCACCAAAAGCCCCGATGCAGAGTTATTTGCAGCCCACTGGTCTGTGACGTCAATCACCTGATCAGAGATATTCATATTAGTGCCATCTCTTGCTCAAATAGTAATCATCTGCTTTGTCCGGCCCTCGGAGGAGGGAGAAGAAGAGAGGAAGTCGTGAAGCAGAAGTAAGTTGTGCTAGCGGGAGAGCTGGGTGGGTAAACGTGTGTGACGTGATCGGCGGAGTCAATTACAGCTGTTGACCCTTTTTCCGGGCCCTCTATGACCAGAGACCCCAGGCCCTCTATCACCAGGCTGAACACACAGGCCTCTAGCCAGCCAGCCATGGCGCTGTCGTTCCCTTCTCCCACCTACAGCTATCTCAGCAGGAGGGCCTCGGGAAGGATCTTACAGTCACATCCCCCTTGCTTCTTGGACCAGGAAATGAGAAAATCATTGCTCACCCCACTCCAAACTTGCCTCATCTCAAAGCTCTGTGTCAGCTCTGAGCTTTGCAGTCACACCAGGAGGATCTCTTCTGTAGAAGCAAAAAAGACAGAATGTTGGAAGGGAGCTCCTCTTGACAGATGGGAATGGGAGCGGTGTGAGTAACTCACTGGAGGCAGTAAAGGTGTTAGCAAATAGCAGGATGGAAGAGCGGCCCCGGGATGACTGGCTGTGCTACACACGGTGTGTTGTACAGGCACCAGCAAGAGCTGCCTGTCTCAGCTTTGGTGTGAAGAGCATGTGGCTCCCCAGATTCACAACATCCTGTGGGCTTTCTCAGAAGCACAAGCATTGGCTGAGCCCCCATCCAACTGAAGGTGCTTCCATGTCTTTGTTGCCATCCTTTCTAATGCCTGTTTTCCAGGTTCCCTCCTTTCTTTGTCCTGGTTCCTTTGTTCTTTTCCCTGCTCCTATGTCTCATTACATGATATTCCACCTTTTCCTTTGGGATTTTTGTCTTTTCTTAAAGTAAGGAGAGCCTCGTCTTCAGTGCCAAACTCAGCGTCATGTAACCAATCACACAAAAATCACAACCATGTAGGCCCTGCCCTCTGTGTTAAGAAAACCCAGCTGTTGCTCAGCATTGTGTATCTATATAGTGTTTACACATGAATGTAGCAGGAATTCTTAAGGCTAAGATGCCATCGAACCAAAAAATGTCACAACACAAAGGAGTCTTGCAGACTTATTACCTCCTCCCAACTACATTCCATCTGACAACCAAGCAAATCACGACTTGGGAAAGTTAAATTTAGTTCTCAAGCTTACACAAAACAACAGTGAAGAACCCCGGCCTCTGGACTCTCTAACTAGTGTGTGTGTGTGTGGGGGGGGTCCACTTTATGATTTTTATCTATCTTTTTTAACTTTTTTATTTTGTATTTCTGCTGCTGCTCTGCTGCTGCTGCTGCTGCTAAGTCACTTCAGTCATGTCCGACTCTGTGCGACCCCATAGACAGCAGCCCACCAGGCTCCCCCGTCCCTGGGATTCTTACTGGAGTATAGCCAGTTAGTTATATTTTGATAGTTTCAGGTGAACAGCAAAGGGACTCGCCATACATACACATGCATCCATTCTCCCAAACCCCCTCCCATCCAGGCTGCCACATAACACTGAGCACAATTCCCTGTGCTACATAGCAGGTCCTTATTGGTTATGCATTTTAAATATATCAATGTGTACATGACCATCCCAAATTCCCTAACTATCTTTTCCCCCCTATCCTTCCCTCCCCCTGAGCAGGGAACCATATCACTTTATGAATTTTAACATAAAAATAAAAGCCACAGATTCTCTAGACCCCTATGCTACTTAGGAAACTCTTTCTTACCCCCAGTCATATTTGAATCCCTCTGCAGCAGAAGCAAATACAACTACTGAATCAATGACCCTTTGAGTTTAACTTCTTTCACCAGGATACCTGTCATTTCTAGGTAAGTGGTGTTCTCAGTCTTTCTGCTAAAGGAGGTTAGGTAAATAAAAAGGAAAGATTGGGTTCTGCTTTTGGCCTAAATTATAACTTCATGACCAGGGATGAAAGAAGTTAATAGCAATAAGAAAGCTTCCAGGGTCTACCATTTACAATTTAAATCCTTTACTTGGGAGGTTAAAAGTTCAAAGTTGAGTCATAGTCTGAGGTGGCTCTGCTCTTTCTTTTTAATTATCTGAGGTCAGGAAGTTAATAATACCAGAAATCCCCAGTGGAGACCTCTTGTGCACTGTGTGAACTTTAAACTTGCTCATTTTTTTTAAGGGTAAAAAGTTCAGTAAAAACACAGTGGACTTTTCCTCTTAGCCTCCACCCATTCATCCTCCAAGGTCAAAAGTTGAACTGTAAAACAGAAACCCTTGTTCTCTGATCCATATTTAAACAGATCACTTATTAAAAGGTAAACATTCCGAATGCAAGCCAAGATCCAAAGTGAATCTGTTCAATAAAAATAAAAATATTGTAAAAAATGAGTCTTTGATCTTTATCACTTGTCTTGGAATTGAACATCAGAATTTGTTTTATTTTTTGAATCTCAGAGAAAGAGCAGTCACAAAAGATCTTTCCTAACCTATCTCTGCCCCGAGATTGGCATATCTGGAAAAGATAAACCTAAGACATTTAAAAATAATTCTGTTTAGAGTCTTATCTTAAGGCAATTTCTACAACTAATTCTACACCATTTTTTGTTTGCTTGTTTTGCTCAAACAGGAGTTCAAGTGTGGTTTAAATCAGAAAGCTTTAAAGGACTGAGGAATTAAGAGGTGTCTGCTAAAAATGGTGGGGGATGTGGAAAAAATAAAGAAATGGTTGAATCAATCCAATGAATCCTATGGGAACCATGGGTAGACTATATTTGAAATCTTCAGAATGTTAAAGCTCAAATATGATGCCTCTGTACAGGCTTAAATATGTACAGCCAACCCTCCATATCCATAGATTCCACATCTTTAGATTCAACCAACTGCAGATCAAAAATATTCAGAAAAAAAAAATTCCAGAAAATCTTGCACATGTCAAAATCTTGCAATTCCAGAAAAAAATTCCAGAAAATCTTGCAAGTGACTAGATTTATTTAATAAGTATAAGACTCGCTTTCTTAAAGTAATAGTGGCAAATTTAGGAAGTAAATCAGACAGATAAAGAGAAATATCATTTTATATAACATATGTGGGGAATCTAAAAAAAAGTGAATAAAAATGAACTTATTTACAAAGCAGAAACAGACTTACAGACTTAAAGAAGGAACTTGTGGTTATAGGGTGGGGTGAAGTGGGATGGAGAGATAGATGGGGAGTTTGGGATTGACACATAAACACTATCATATTTGAGATGGACTGTTAAAGGTTGTTTTTATTTCTTCAAGTATTATTTTAACAACTATAAAAGCCAAAGATCTTGAGAAAAAAAATATGGAAAAGTCAGCTAAATATTAAACCAATCCAATCAGCTAATTTAGAAAAGCTTCCTGAACCATCATATTTGGTTTTATTGCATGTAACCCCTAAGTGTTCTTTTCTAATAAAGCAAATGATATGTGTCCTTTTTTTTCCCCTCTCAGTGTACACCCTTTAGGAATGCTTTGATTAAAAATAAAAAAAATTTTAAAAAGCCCAATCTGGGAATGAACATCTGTTCCAAAATCTTTTAAGAAAGTACCTTGGTCACAATTTAACAAAACGAAGATAATACCACTTGCTTGTCTACCTTAATACCACTTTGCTTGTCTACCTAATGAGAGAACTACAGAAAATATTGAGAACCTTGAAATGATACGCAATGAATACATTCACAGTAAATACTTTTCACTGATGCCAGTTTCAACAAATGTCCGTTAAGTTCTCTTGGACTTTCTGATTAATTTTAATGTGAATTAAAACTAGAAGATACGGCTCCAGAGAAGTTGTGACTCAGGCCATTTACACTGCATGTAATTTTCACAACATCCTCTGGGACTCCTGGATGCAGCTGGATGACCCAGACCCAGGAGTGACATGCCAGGAAGGAAGTGGGGAGAGCATGTGGGGCTACTTCCTCTTGTGAGGACTCCCCTCTCAACAGCTGTAAGGAAGGGTGGAAATTCCTTATGAGTCACAGGGTGACTTCAAAGCAAAGGATGAAATTTGAGAGACATGATCATATTGATTAGGATGTTGACCAAGAGGAAATCACTGCATTTAGAAAAGTGTCCAGGGAAAAGTCAGGTATTAAATCAGAAGCTGAAGGGCATGTGGACATTGCTCACTTAGGCAGGTGTTACACTCGTGAGAATAACTTCTGGTTTCAATTTATCTTGTGAATATATTTCCATGAATATTTATGTTTCTTCTTTTTTAAGTCATGACACTTAATTTGAACTAGTTGTTTTCAACCTTCTGTCTGACTGAATTCCATTTTTTTTTTCTTTTCCTACAAACCACTTCATTTTATGAGGCTATTATATGTTAAGACCATGTTGTGTTCTGGACAGACTTATCCTAAATGTTCCCATAGGAGAGAAATAGGACTAGTGCATGTGAAATCAACCCTACACAACACTGTGAGACATATACTACAGGTGGTGAGAACGAGGTGCAATGAGAACCCTGGGTCTTTGCCACACTTTTTCATGCTTTCTTGCCTTGCACTTTCTGATCATTCCTCCTGGAAGACCTCATTTGTCCTTGATTCCTGGGACTCTGTACTCTGCCTCAATACTGCTCTTCCTTCACACCTCACCTCTTTCTGAATGCAAGTATCCCTTCTATAGCAATATGTGCAGGCAGTGACATCAGAGTAACTGTCTCACTCTACTGTAATGTGCAATTAATTTTGCTGCCTCCAACAATAAAGTACGATCAAACTGAGAGAGAGAATTCCCATGTACTTCCTTGGGAAATTCTTCTTTAAAAATATAGAATGAAACCTGACAGGATTTAGTGTCTACCTTGACGGATAGCAGAGGTGAGCTGAGACTCAACAGGGTCTATGACAGACTGAATTTACAGAGTCCTGCTGGCTTTGCAGGACACCATTAGCACAACAGTTTCAACTTTAGCTATGCTTTGATATCACCTGAGAACTTTAAAATATTCTTGATGTCTGGGTCCCAGGCCTAGATATTTTGAATTAATTGAATGGAGATAGAAAGCTGAGCACTGAAGAATTGATGCTTTTGAACTGTGGTGTTGGAGAAGACTCTTGAGAGTCCCTTGGACTGCAAGGAGATCCAACCAGTCCATTCTGAAGGAGATAAGCCGTGGGATTTCTTTGGAGGGAATGATGCTGAAGCTGAAACTCCAGTACTTTGGCCACCTCATCAGAAGAGTTGACTCATTGGAAAAGACTTTGATGCTGGGAGGGATTGAGGGCAGGAGGAGAAGAGGATGACAGAGGATGAGATGGCTGGATGGTATCACTGACTCGATGGACGTGAGTCTGAGTGAACTCTGGGAGTTAGTGATGGACAGGGAGGCCTGGCATGCTGTGATTCATGGAGTCGAAAAGGTTGGACACGACTGAGTAACTGAACTTAACTGAACTGAACTGAACTGAAGGGCAGGGTCATTAGGGTATTAAGATGCTCCTGGGGAAATCTGTGATGATAAGAATAGAAGAATATGGGCCACGGTACAAGAAGATGCTGTTAAATGCATCTAGGAATTGTCAATGACACTGACATCCAGAAGTCACAGAGGGACTGTTAATTTAAGGATAATTTATTTTCATACTTCTCTTGAATAAGTCATTTACCCATCTAAACTGATTCAACAGTTTTCTGTTATCCTCAGGATAAAGTCTTGGCCAGTCAACATATTACATCAGCCTCAACACAAAATGGTCCCATCTTTTTCTTCTTCCTTATTAATAATGTGTGTGCTCGACTCATGCAAAACTTCTTGCTATTCCCTGAGTGTGCCATGCAAACCCTCCCCATGTCTTCCTATGGGTCTGTTTTTAGGACTACCTCTGCTCTTATTCCTCCAGGTAATTCATATTTGTACTTTAAGATCCACCTCAGGCTGGTCTTTCCCTGAATGCCTTTACTAGTCCCCTTGGTTTTATAAACTGCTTCTGCTCTGTGATGCACACAACTTAATTCACTGCTCCGTTGTAGCAGTTAGCACATTGGCTTAAACTAGCTCTTTGCCTGCCACTGACTTTGGATTCTTAGACTCCCAAAGGCAGAAAATATGTCATTTTTCTGGATCTCTTTTCTCCAGTATCCAGCAGAGTGTTTAATACATAGTAAATCCTGTGTGAATGGTTGTTGAATGAATGAATAAAAGGATAGACAGATGGACAATAAAAATATGATCATATAAATAACTCCATTATTTATTTAACATCTAGAAAGACTCTCATGATATTCATCACTGAGGAGAGAGAATAATAACTTCCTGTTAGGTTTATTTCATATTCATCTTCCAGTGGTTGGAGATCCAGGAGCCTGAGCCAATTATAGACGTAAGAGCACCAGGCCAGAACAAGTGACCCCAGGAAAAAGGATTACAATCATGACTTCCTTGGTTATGTTAGGATTTTCTAGTTAAAGAAATGGAAACAAACATTGACTCACAGTGTTTCAAAATTGTGACCTTTCTTGAAGGTTGCTTAGTCCTGAGCCACTTCACTTTCCATTTGTTCTTTCCTGCCCTCACGTTGGCCTTGGGGTCCTCTTCATAGAATCACGATCAGTGTAAATGCACTTGCTCCTCCCCTCCCATGTTGGGTTGAAACTAAATTATATGTTCATAGCTTCTTAAAGCTAAAATAAATTTTAGGGAGACTTCCTTGGCAGTCCAGTGGCTAAGACTCCACATTCCCAATGCAGAGGGCCCAAGGTCAATCTGTGGTTAGGGCACTAGATCCCATATTTGTATCGAAGAGTTTGTAAAGCTCAACTAAAGATCCCACATATGGCAAGAAGATGGAAGATCTTGCGTGCCGCGACTAAGACACAGTGCAGCTGAATAAATGAATATTAAAAAGTAAATACACTTAAGATTTTTTAAAAATATCCCTTCTCCAGGGCAATCTTCCTGACCCCAAAATCAAACCCAGGTCTCCTGCATTGCAGGCAGATTCTTTACCATCTTTACTAGGGAAGCCCTTATACACAGTTTTAAAAAATTAGTAAGTAAGAGGATTATTTCATGCAGCCCCTCCATCTTGGACCCCTAGAAAGCTTGGGGGAGGTTCAGGGAATGCACCGTCTGTGACAATTACTAGTGTAGCTGGGTGGTTCTGAACTCCATCAGCATACGAGGGCCAATAAAGTCACATCAACTGCAACATTCAAATCACTTAGGAACTTAGGTTCCCCCTTAAGATCTTCTGTAACTATTTCCGCAAAGCCCCAGGGGAGTCCATGTATGTTCAGAAACAAGCCAGCTGATAGTCATTTTCCCTGGCTGCTTCCCTAAGGCTGCTTGCTCTCTAGGTCCCTGCTCTGGGTCTCAGACCTCTCTGTGCATAGCCCTCCCTGTGTACTATCATCTTCTGTAGAAATGCTCTCAGGCTGCCACATAGGATTCTTGATGGGGAAGCATGTTGGGGGGGGGGGGTTGGGTGTGGTTTGAGGGAGTGAGAGGAAGAGTGGGTGTGAGGGAAAGAAAAATGCTGAGAAACATGAGAAAAAACTCTCCCCCAGCTTTGGAAGTGCCTGTGATATCCGTGGGCCAGAGCCCTAGAATCTGGTATTCTAGAATTTGCCTCTAAAATCTTATCTGGATTCTAAGCTTGTCCCTGCCATTTGCTATCTCTTTGATCTTCAGCAAGATATGAAACCTTTCTGAACCTAAATTGCTATCATTTCCTTCTTTAATGTGGTGGGAATGAGAATTCCTTCTTCATAGGATTGTTGGGAGGATTAAATGTGCCCTGGCAGTGAGAACAGCAAGAAGATGGGAAGGACCTGAGGCCCTTGGTGACTTTGTGCTTATTCGTTCAGTTACTCTGATATTTCTGGACTGTTTGAGCCATGGTATTTAGACATCTCTGCTTTCCTCAGAGCCTGACATATTAAGTAGTGTAGTGTCTAAACATTGTAAGAACATCTACTCCCGTGATGTTTAGCCACCAATGCAAACCTAAAATACAGTGTTTAATTACAATAGTAATATTGGTTATATTCCCATAAAGGGGTTGTGGAAGCAACATCTTCCCATTCCTAATATAGAAGCTTTCAAAACTGGCATTGCAAAAGACTTTAAGACCTCTGACCCAGCCAAGCATTAAACTCTCATGGTAACCCACTCGTCATTAGCTGAAGAAAGAGACACAAATTAAAGCAGGAAAACTATGTGCTTTATAATAAATAACTTGTAAGAGCAATCATTCAATTGCAAATAGATATGGGCTAATTCACACTTCAAGCAAATTAGGGGTCCTTTCATCAAACAAATAAGCCTTATATTGAAATAATTGGAGAGATTGTCCCAAAAGTTATTAGCCTCATATTCCCAATCACAAGGAAAAAATTTCATTAGCTCAGCTTTGGAATAAGACTGGGCAGCCCAGCTTAGCTCAGACATCTAAACCAATTGTGGGATTAACCTAGACTGCACCCAGACTGACACCCTTGGTTTATATCCTTTTTATTTTATATTCTGGTATTAGGTATACTTGATCATTAGAGATGGAAATGGCAACCCACTGCAGTATTCTTGCTTGGAGGAACTCATGTACAGAGGAACCTGGTGGCCCATCAGAGAACAAGTTGTAGAGCTTAAATGAATCCACTTGAGGCAAGTACAGATGCTCAAAGTTCTCATCCCTCACTCTCTTCACATTAGGATGACATCAGCCTGCAAGACTACAGACACCAGCTATATCTAATAAGGAGTGAATATCCAAATTGCATAACTCAATAGCAAAAACCAAACAATCAGATTTAAAATGTGGGTAGAGAACCTGGATAGACATTTCTTCAAAGAAGGGAGATGGCGTGTGAAAAGACACTCAACATCACTAATCATCAGGGAAATACAAATACAAGTCAAATACAAATACAAACTTGAAATACAAATCAAAGCCACAATGAGATCTTACCTTACCTCTGTCAGAATGGCTGTTATCAAAAAGACCACAAATAGCAGGTATTGGGGAGGATGTGGAGAAAAGGGTACCCTTGTACACTGTTGGTAGAAGTGCAAATGGCTACAGCCTCTATGGATAACAGTATGGAGATTCCTCAAGACATTTAAAATAGAACTACCATTCAATCTTGCAATTTCACTACCTGACATTTTTCCAAAGAAAACAAAAACACTGATCAAAAAAGATATATACACTCCTTTGTTCATTGCAACATTATTTATAATAACCAAGATATGGAAGCAACCTAAATGCTGTCCTTTTGTAGATAAGTTGATAAAGAGGTCTCTCTCTCTCTCTCTCTCTCTCTCTCTCTCTCACACACACACACACACACACACACACACACCACTGGAATATTACTTAGACATAAAAAGAACAAAATTGTGTCATTTTCAACATCCAGGGGGATATTGTGCTAAATGAAATGGGTCAGAGAGAGAAAAATAAATAGTAAATTGTCATGCTTATATGTGGAATCTAAAAAGCAAAATAACCAGACAAACAAGATAAGACAGAAACCGACTTAGAGGCACAGAGAGAAATTCAGTGATTGCCAGAGGGAAGAGCGGTGAGAGGTTGAATGAAATTGGTGGAGGAAATTAAAGGACACAAGCTTCAATTAAAAATAAATAAGTTGCAAGGATATAACATGAGGCTTTCCTCATGGCTCAGCAGTAAAGAATCTACCTCCCAAGCAGGAGACAGGTTTGAGGGTTCAATACCTGGGTTGGGAAGATCCCTTGGAGGAGGGCATGACAATTCCAGTATTCTTGCTGGGGAAATCCCATGGACAGAGAAGCCTGAAGGTCTACAGTCCATGGGGTTGTAAAGAATTGGATATGCCTTAGCTACTAAACAAAAACAACAACAAAAGATGTAACACACCATATAAGGAACATAGCAATACTGTAATCATTGTGTATAATGACAGATGGTTACTGTCACTGGATGGTTACTAGACGTGACATGGTGATCATTTTATACTGCATTTGAATGTTGGGTCACTATGCTATACACCTGAAACTAACATAATATTGTACCTTAATTATATTTCAATTAAAATAAAATAAAATACTGAAGATACTAGGCTCCATGTGACCAGAGATCCCATGCCAGGAGAGAGTGGTTAAAAATAGACTCAGGTAACTATGACTTAGTGACTAAACAACACAACAGCAACAACAACAAAAATATGCCTGACTCCTTTTTGTGAGCTTCCAGGTCTCCAAGGAGCAAAATTCTTTACTCGAGGCCAAAATGTTGCATTTATTTATCTTATCAGAAAGAACTACTAAGTAGAATGATTTTCCCAGAAGAATATATGGTCATCATGGAGTGGAGGAGAACTGTCCTCATCATCCAAATAATTATTTAAGCTTCTATCTTTTTACTCAGGATATTAATGACAGGATTATTAGAAAAACTTACTACCAACCAGTACCATAAATAATGGCTTTTCCATACATTATTTTTGTCTTCATTTTGTTTAAATTTAAATGTTTCTCCCCAATAACATTGTGAGATATATCTGATTTCCTATTCATAGTTATATTGTTTTTTCTTTCTCATCATGACACTACACTATCCTTTATCTAGACTTCAGTTCTGTGACAGGTGGTATTTGATATTGTGATTAATCTGACATCCATTGAGCCAAGGATAATAACATTCTCTCTCTCTCTCTCTCTCTCTCTCTCTCTCACACACACACACACACACACACACACACACCACTGGAATATTACTTAGACATAAAAAGAACAAAATTGTGTCATTTTCAACATCCAGGGGGATATTGTGCTAAATGAAATGGGTCAGAGAGAGAAAAATAAATAGTAAATTGTCATGCTTATATGTGGAATCTAAAAAGCAAAATAACCAGACAAACAAGATAAGACAGAAACCGACTTAGAGGCACAGAGAGAAATTCAGTGATTGCCAGAGGGAAGAGCGGTGAGAGGTTGAATGAAATTGGTGGAGGAAATTAAAGGACACAAGCTTCAATTAAAAATAAATAAGTTGCAAGGATATAACATGAGGCTTTCCTCATGGCTCAGCAGTAAAGAATCTACCTCCCAAGCAGGAGACAGGTTTGAGGGTTCAATACCTGGGTTGGGAAGATCCCTTGGAGGAGGGCATGACAATTCCAGTATTCTTGCTGGGGAAATCCCATGGACAGAGAAGCCTGAAGGTCTACAGTCCATGGGGTTGTAAAGAATTGGATATGCCTTAGCTACTAAACAAAAACAACAACAAAAGATGTAACACACCATATAAGGAACATAGCAATACTGTAATCATTGTGTATAATGACAGATGGTTACTGTCACTGGATGGTTACTAGATGTGACATGGTGATCATTTTATACTGCATTTGAATGTTGGGTCACTATGCTATACACCTGAAACTAACATAATATTGTACCTTAATTATATTTCAATTAAAATAAAATAAAATACTGAAGATACTAGGCTCCATGTGACCAGAGATCCCATGCCAGGAGAGAGTGGTTAAAAATAGACTCAGGTAACTATGACTTAGTGACTAAACAACACAACAGCAACAACAACAAAAATATGCCTGACTCCTTTTTGTGAGCTTCCAGGTCTCCAAGGAGCAAAATTCTTTACTCGAGGCCAAAATGTTGCATTTATTTATCTTATCAGAAAGAACTACTAAGTAGAATGATTTTCCCAGAAGAATATATGGTCATCATGGAGTGGAGGAGAACTGTCCTCATCATCCAAATAATATTTAAGCTTCTATCTTTTTACTCAGGATATTAATGACAGGATTATTAGAAAAACTTACTACCAACCAGTACCATAAATAATGGCTTTTCCATACATTATTTTTGTCTTCATTTTGTTTAAATTTAAATGTTTCTCCCCAATAACATTGTGAGATATATCTGATTTCCTATTCATAGTTATATTGTTTTTTCTTTCTCATCATGACACTACACTATCCTTTATCTAGACTTCAGTTCTGTGACAGGTGGTATTTGATATTGTGATTAATCTGACATCCATTGAGCCAAGGATAATAACATAGTCCTAGCAGTTGTTACACACATAACGTGTCAGGCACCTTCTAGGCATATTATGTTATTAACTCATAATGTCCAAGGAATATTAATCATAACTACTTTGAGGGTTAGATAATTTTACTATTCCCATTCTATAAATAAGAAAACTGAAGTTAATGCAGCCAACAACTTGCCACTGAGAAGAAACAAGGCCCAAATCCAAAACCAAACGATTCAGCCTTGCAAAACAAAAACTACCACTGGGGCTCTTTGCATTTTAATCAAAGTAATTTGGAAAGAAGAAGTAAAAGTATGTGGCTGACTTCCCTGGTGTCCAGTGGTTAGGAATTGACCTTGCAGTGCAGGGGACCAAAATTCAATCCCAAACTGGGATTCCAGGATTTTACATGCCTTGCAGTGGCTGAGCCTGCCCGCTGCAACTGGAGAGTCCATGCTATGCCATGACGGATCCCACCTGATGCAGTGGAGATCCCGGGTACTGCAACTAAGACCTGTGCAGCCAATTTAATTAATTAATTTTTTTGTCAAGGATGTGAGTGAAAAAGTTCCAGAATCATGGACTCAGATGGCCAATTATTCATTAGCTCAATCATTCATTAGCTCTTCTTGCCCAAAACATCAATCCAAGAATTTAACTGTCTGTTCATTAAAAACAGACAACCAGCAGAAGACCTGAATATATCAAAGAATATAGCCCCCCAAAAATGACTGAACAGAACCACTTCCACAAGAAGAAGGTAGAGGCATTGGTAAATAAAAGGCAAGAGTACGAATGAGAAATTCAGCTTGAACAAATAACAGACTCAATAGCATATAAACCACTAGATGTGATATTGTAGTTGGTCAGGAAGGAATGATAATGCTAGAGGAACACAAATGCAAAGAGGGTTTTTGTTTGCTTCTTTGGCAGTATGGAACTCGAGGAAATGATGGGGAAACTCAAATTTCTGAGAATGCTTTTTCACAAGAAAGACAGAGATTAGAGTTTCCAATGAAGACGGCATGCTGCAATCGAAGAAAGCAGAGTGCAACAAAGCGCTCAGGCCAGATGGCATTTATCTGAGTGTTCTGAAGGAAATAAGGTGTGAAACAGCAGAGATGGATGAGGACACATACTATGTTTGTAAAAATAGCAACTGTTCTTGAAGTTTGTCCAGTTTCTAACACAGAGTCTATATTTTTTTTAAAAAGGAACCAAAAGAGATTCCAGGAATTCAGTCAAGTGAACTTTGTCTTCATGTTAGGATACTGCTTGCGTTTAAAAAAAAAAAATCTGAGCGCAGTACCAAACAAATTCTGGGCACTAAAATCTGACCAGCTCTCATCAGCTCTACAAGAATGGGGATTTCCACTGATTCAGCCTTTAAATTGATGATGACTAGTTAGAGCAACATCGTGTACTTGCCTTTTGAAAGGTTTGAGAATAAAGAAACAGAGGCTTACTTACATCTAAAGTTAGCTAAAGAAATTAAAATCATTTATGGTGTATGCTGGAGAAGGCAATGGCACCCCACTCCAGTACTCTTGCCTGGAAAATCACATGAACGGAGGAGCCTGGTGGGCTGCAGTCCATAGGGTCACTAAGAGTCGGACACAAATGAGAGACTTCACTTTCACTTTTCACTTTCATGCACTGGAGAAGAAAATGGTAATCCACTCCAGTGTTCTTGCCTGGAGAATCCCAAGGATGGGGAAATCTGGTGGGCTGCCGTCTCTGGGGTTGCACAGAGTCGGACACGACTGAAGCGACTTAGCAGCAGCAACAACAGCAAGGTGTATACTTAGATCAAAAAAAGAGAAAGATGAGTGTGTCTGGAATCCAATGTTAGGATGAAATGACAATTTCATGTTCTTTTTTTTTTTTTTTTCAAAATAATTAAAAGTTTTGTGTGAAGCACAAGCATTTGACGCTCACGTGATGGACACTGCAGGGCAAGCAGTACAAAAAGAAATGGCAATCACATGACTGAACGGTCAAAATCACTGCCATTTGCTGAGTACCTAGCAGGGCTTCCCTGGTGTCTCAGGGATAAAGAATCTGCCTACCATTGCAGGAAACATGGGTTTGATCCCTGGTCTAGAAAGATTCCCTGGAGAAGGAAATGGCAGCCCACTTCAGTCTTCTTGCCTGGAAAATCCCATGGACACAGGAACCTGACAAGTTAAGGTCCATGGGGTTGCAAAGAGCTGGACATGAAAGCGACTGAACAACATCACCAGCACCACATGGCAGGCACATTGCCTGGTGGGTTTTTGTTTTGGTTTGCTTTTTGTTTTGGGTGATACCCAGTGACATGTGGGATCTTGGTTCCCAGACCAAGGATGGAACCTGTGCCCCCTGCACTGGGAGTGTGGAGTCTTAACTACAAGGAAATCCCACTGCTTGGTGTTTTGAGATTCATTATCTCAGTTAGCCTGTGAGTGACAGCATAACCTACTTCAGAAACATCTGCTATTTCAGAAAGAAAAATGTCTCAAGAGGTCTGACAGGGTACCAGCCACAGTCAGAGTTCAGACAAGTTACAAAATATTCATCTAAAATGTTCTGACCAAGCATAGTCTCCATTTCGAATTGAGTGATGCTGAGAAGGTCATAAAGGAAAGTGAGGATAGAATCTGTCCTCTGCCCCTCAATCTCAAGACCAGGGGGAGTTCTTATCTTCTAAATCTCCAGTTAGTCAGGCTGACATGGATTTCAGATGCTACCCGAATCACCATCCCCAAGACTGGAAAGTCCTTACTGTTTTTGCATTTCCTGGTCCTTAAACCCACTTCCTTACCTAACATCTGTCCCTTGCTAATTATAACTGCTCTGTGTTTGTTTCCTGAGTCTCTGGCTCAGTCGCTTCCTGTGGCCTTCATCTCTGTGGCCCACCTGGGACTTCAGCCCCATGTGGGCCGAAAAGCCTTGTCTCAGGCTTGTCTGAAACTTTCCCAGGCCTTGGCCCACAAACTTCTTCCCCCCAGCCCAGGGCTGACAGACAGCAGAATCCGGAGCTCATAAAGATTAGAAATGTTGTATTAGTCAGTGACCCTTCCCAATTAAAATACTTTGTTCAAGGTTCTTCACACAATGCTCAAAGTACTTTCTGTTCAATAAAGGCTTGTTGACTGAATTTACAGCCTGTGCTGTAACATGAACTGCAGACCGAAGTCCAAATTACAACACATGACCTCTATGGCAAGAAACAGTGAAAAAATAAAGCAACCTTGGACACACGCCAGATGACGGCCAGACCCATGAGAAACTCCAGAGAGAGAAAAACGCGCTGAACAGAAAGAGCAGGGAAGGCCCCACAGCCTTGCTCTCTGATCCTTGGTGAACTATGATCGCTCCTCGCCACAAAATTATAAGCCTCTCGAGAGCGGGGGACGATGAAGCGTCAAGCGCTGGGTGCCTACCTTTCCTGTCACTCCAGGCATCAGGGAACTTGGCAGGAACTGAACTCATATGTTAACCTTCCTCTGTGGGCAACAACCACAGCGAGCAAAGTATGAAGCTTTGTCAAATTCACATCGTATTTGGACAGTGATTTGGGAAAGAAGCTCCCTGCTTTTTGCATCTTATATATTGTTGTTGTTGTTGTCACTTAGACACTAACTTGTGTTCCACTCACTAACTCAAATCCACCTACCAGCGCAGGAGACTTGGCTTCAGTTCCTGAGTTGGGAAGATCCCGTGGAGAAGGAAAGAGCAACCCACTCCAGTATTCTCGCCTTGGAAATCTCATGGATGGAGGAAGATGGTGGGCTACAGTCCATGGGGTTGCAAAGTGTCAGATACAATTTAGCAAATAACCAACAACAAAATCACAGTTACTGAAATAAATAAATCTCTAGAAGTAAATAATATATGTATACAAAATCTTTCTATATATGTTTCTTTTTAAGATCAAGTCTTTGGTTTTATTTTATTACTATTTTAAAAAATATTGATTTATTTATTTTGGCTGCACCAAGTCTTAGCTGTGGCCCATGGGATCTTTAACTGAGGCATGTATGATCTGGTTCCCTGGTTAGGGATTGAACCTGGACCCTCTGCATTGGGAGATCAGAGTCTTAGCTACTGTACCACCAAGAAAGTCCATTATGTATTATATATATTTCTATTTATACATATATAAGAGTTTCCCAGGTGGTACTAGTAGTAAAGAATCTACCTCCCAAGGCAGAAGACATAAAAGATGCTGATTCGATCCCTGAGTTGGGAAGATCTCTCAGAGAAGGGCATGGCAACCCACTCCAGTATTTTTGCCTGGAGAATCCTATGGACAGAGGAGCCTGGTGGGCTACAGTCCATGGGGTCTCAAATAGTTAGACACGACTGAAGTGGCTTAGCACCACACACATACATATGTTAAGTTCTCTCACTTGTACATGTTGGGGTTCCAGCCACAAAAATAAGTTACCCTCAGTAGTTCGGATGAGTAGACTTTAATGAAGGAAACTTGGAATAGAAGTATGAGCAGAAGAAAACAAAAAAGAAAAGGTTATACACTGGAGCCTCTAGACGGACAGAAGCTGTCACCTGTGACCTCTCTTTCTTCCCTCCGCACTCAGGGCTGAAGGGGCAAGGGGAGGAAGGAGCTTTGTCACAGGTCAGTGAAAGCCAGAGCTTTGAGTGGAGCCTCCTCCCTGTCCCCCTGCATCTGGGAAGGATGCCTCATGAAGGGAGCAGGGAAGAAAGCTCTGACCCCTCTCTCTCTTCTTGCTCCTAATCTATCCAGTGACTCAGTCTGCAGGTGGTAGAACCCAAACAGCAGCCAGCCAGGAAATCACCCTGGGAGCAGCGCTTAGCAGGGAGCAGATACTCAGGGCACAGACTGAGCAAAGAGGGAAGGATGTGTCCTGGGTAGGGAGGGGGCCAAGCAAAAAATATCCATCATAGCCTGGTTTTCCTCAGACCCAAACTACAAGTTCATAGCACTTTCCAGCATTCATAAAAGACTCATTAACTTCTAACCGACCAATCTATCTCACTGAATTAATCCCAATTTTTTTCTTATTCAACTCTATCATTTTCTCTGGTCCCCCGTCTTTCTTCTTAATTATTCAGTTACATTTGCGATTTCCCAAAATTTAATTGCTATCACTACAATATCTGGGGCTTTCCAGGTTGTGCTAGTGGTAAAGAATATGCCTGCCAATGCAGCAGACACAAGAGACACAGGCTTGATCCCTGGGTAGGGAAGACCTGGTGTAGGAAACAATACCCCACTCCAGTATTCTTGCCCAGAAAATTCAATGGAAGGAAGAGCCTAGTGGGCTACAGTCCATGGGGCTGCAAAGAGTGAGACATGACTGAGCGCACACACGTGCCTTCTGAACCCCTTGATTTTAATATATTATTAAAGATCCACACATTCAGGAGACTTCCTTGGTGGTCCAGCAGTTAAGAAAGCTGCCTTTCGATGAAAGAGAGGAAGGTTCTTTCTCCGGTTAGGGAACTAGGATTCCACATGCCCTGGGACAACTAAGTCCACACCCTGCGACTACTGAGCCTGAGTGCCACAATGAAAGATTCCGCATGCCACAGTGAAGATCTTGCATGCAGCAATGAAGACCAAGACAGCCAAATAAATATATAAATAATACTAAAAAAAATACACACATGCACTTACAGGGAAAGTACGTGCTGTGCTTAATTGTTCAGTCACATCCAACTCTTTGTGACTTCATGGACTGTAGCCCAACAGGCTCCTCTGTCCATGGGGATTCTCCAGGCAAGAATACTGGAGTGGGTTGCCATGCCCTTCTCCAGGGCATCTTCCCAACTCAGGGACCGAACTCAAGTCTCCCACATTGCGTGCAGATGCGTGCAGATTCTTCACCATCTGAGCCACCAGAGAAGCCCAAGAATACCGGCTGCTGCTGCTGCTAAGTTGCTTCAGTCGTGTCTGACTCTGTGCGACCCCATAGACAGCAGCCCATCAGGCTCACCGTCCCTGGGATTTTCCAGGCAAGAATGCTGGAGTGGGTAGCTTATCCCTTCTTCAGGGGATCTTCCCAACCCAGGAATCGAACTGAGGTCTCCTGCATTGTGAGGAAGATTCTTTACCAGGTAAGCTACCAGGGAAGCCCTGGTAGACAGAAATGAAGGTATTTTATAAAAGAATCTGCATACATCCAGTAGACTTGGGGCTGAATATTATACCCATGGTGGCTATAATCCACCACAATCTGGAGCATATAAAGTATGTATTCCAAAATATGTGTTTAATTGGATGATTTTCTTTTTTTTATGAGTGTTCATCTCCATTTGGCACAAAAAATTAGACTTCTAATATCTCAATTACTATGGCCAAAGAGAGAAAAGGCTCTATTATTATGTATAGGCAAGGAGTTAACTATATTCAATACATATGTGTTATCTGTCCAGCTTTCTCATTTGGGAATTGCCTGTCTTCCTCACTGCATTCATAAGGTTATCACAGACTGTTCTAGAGCAACAGTGGATTGGCCCAGTAGTAAACACTAGACTCAAGATGACATCATCATAATTCCTACCCCAGGCTTCATCTTCTTGGTCAAACATAAAGCTGAGCGCCTGATACAGAAGAGAAATTGCAGTACATCCTTGGGAACAGTTCAACTAGAGCTGGCAGTCATTCTTTAGGGACATAAAGAATGATGTATGAGACTAAGAGGCCAGCTATCAGTAACCACACGCTAGTCATACAGAAGAGAAAAGTGGAAACCATAAGAGAGAGAGCCGGAGATGAAGCATAACCCAGAACATCACAGAGGCAAGAGCCACACAGTCCTCAGGATGTCGGGTCTTATTTCCAGTTCTGCCTCAAACGGAGCTGCATTTCTATTCCTGAGTCTTCTGAAGCCCCCACTTCGCTTAAAGTAGCTTATATTGGATTCTGTCATATGTAGGCAAAGAGTGCTGATTAAAAATAAGTATTCCCACCATTTAAAGTCATCAGATGGAAGCCTGAACTTCAAAGAGATCAATGGACTTGTCAGGAACTGATGAAGGAAAAACTGATGAAGGAAAAATTCAGACCACACTTTACACTTACCAATTTCTTGCCAGTGAATCTGATAGACTAATTTTTTTATTTCTATGATGTTGTCTTCAGGGGCAGGAATATTTAAACCCATCTGTCCCATTGGGCTTTACACTAAGGACAATAATGAACTTTAAATGATTCTAAAGCATGGAATCCTGGTTAGAACAAGAGCACAATTATACAGAATCTTCATTTTAAAAGCTAAGTGAGTTACATTTCTCTCACAACCCTTTGAAATGGAGTGAACACAATTGTTTCCTAGTCGCAAAGTCATGGCTGACTCTTTGCAACCCCATGCACTATAGCCTACCAGGCTCCTCTGTCCATAGGATTTCTCAGGCAAGAATTCTGGAGTGAATTGCCATTTCTTTCTCCAGGGGATCTTCCTGACCCAGGGACTGAACATGCATCTCCTGTTTAGCAAGTAAGTTCTCTATCACTGAGCCACCAGGTAAGCTCCAGTAAACACAGTGTTAAATCCAAAAGAAAGTCAGTTACTGAAGCACAGTGTGATCAGCCCTGGGACTTCCCTGGTGGTTCAGTGGTTAAGAATCTGCCTTCCAAAACAGGGAATGTAGGTTCGATTGGGGAAGTAAGATCCCACATGCCATGGGCCAGGTAAGCCCATGCATTGTAGTTACAGAGCCTGCATGCTCTGGAGCCTGTATGCCACAGCTAAGACCTGATGCACCCAAATAAATAATAAATAAATAAATGGTTTTGTTTTTTAAATATGATCAGTCTTCCATGCTCCCAATTCATGGAGCTCATGTTTGATCCTGGACAGGAAAATGGACCCTACGTGCTGACCCTACGTGCTGAAACTACGAGTTTGCATGTTGCAACTAAAGATTCAGAATGTTGCAACTTAAAAAAATAAAAAAGATCTCGCATGCCTAAATAAGAAAAAAAATAGATAAATATACTCTCCGATCTCCTTCAGCACCTAAAAATCTCCTACTAAATCATCGGAGTGACAAGAGTTGGTGAAAGCTTTGACTCCAGGAAGTGTCACTTGCTGGGTAATTTTTAAAAGGACATCTCTCTCTTAGAAGAAAGCCTGAGGACAGAAACCATTGTTTTGGTCACTGAAATACCTCCGGGACTTCGCCTTTCATCTGAAAAGATGCTCAAGAGACAGTTGTTAAAAAACTAAATGAGTTATAGAAAAAAATAAATACGATCAGCCTTATCACAAAATAATGAGTATGACTGTATCCGTCGCTCAGGGCCAACGTGGGGACCAATCTTAGCTTCTATTTCTCACCTGAGTTTTCTACAATTTCTAAAATGTCATTATCTGTTCTGTTTAGAGGAAACATAAATCTAGTGAATAAGAAAATACATGAACTAAGAATGGGTCTAACTTCTCTGTGCCATTTCTAGTACCTGGGGAAAGTCCAAAGGACAAAGTATGCTTGTCCAACGGATGAGTCAAGTTTACAAGTACATTACCCGCTTGTGTGCTCAGTTGTATCCGAGTCTTTGCAGCCCCTTGGACTATAGCCCACTAAGTTCCTCTGTCTGTGGGATTCCCTAGGCAAGAATATTGGAATGGGTTGCCATTTGCTCCTCCAGGGGATCTTCTTGACTCCGGGATCAAGCCTGAGACTCTGACATCTCCTGCACTGGCAGACCGATTCTTTACCACTGAGCCACCTGGGAAGCCTAAACACATTATAGGCAGTGCAAAATAACTAAGATTTCAAAGACAGGATACTTTCTAAGAAACCAGTACTAGAAGCTTCTTCACGTATAGAGTACTGTAGCCTGTGTTTAGGAAGCTGAGTTATGGAGCCAGCTGCCATTTCCAATCTCCAATCTGCCATTTAGGACTTTGTGATCTTGGGCAAGTCACTTATCTCTGAGCCTCAGTTTCTTGACCTATAAGATAGAAATAAAGACAGGGATCCTGCAAGTTGTAGTTGAGAAAAGTAAATGAGCAGGTAGATTTTATGCACTTAGAACAAAACCTGCATCAATAGATGTTAGCTCTTATTATTAAGAGGTCATAAATCACTTAGGTTTGTAGCCTCAAATGAAACTCATGGACATGCACACACACACACACACACACACACACATCTTTTGTTTTAATAAAAAAGTAAACATAAATTAACAGAGTAAATTTTCATTAAAGAAGCTAATGGTATAGTATAGATCAGCTGGGAGAATGGGTTTACTTCACTCATTATTTCTAATACTGTTCCTTGTAAAATAGTAGGTCCTCATTAGATACATACATTTAAAAGGAACATTAAACATATATAATGTATAACCACACAGTTTGCTTGGCATTATTTTTTTTAATTATTATATTCAAAGTGATTTTAGTCTATGGGGACTGTGTGAATGATATTCTTCAGGAAATCAATAACCCTGTTTGTGCAGTCCCTTGGAACCACTGGGTCATAGCAGCTACCAGTATTCATATGTTTGGGAACTGTTCAGGGAAAAGACAGCAGCTTTGAAGTACCCTCGAGTATGAGAAGGGCATGTAGAAACAATTAATCATAAACAAGTCATTAAAATTAAAAGTGTATTCTTAAATAGTTTTTTGATTAAGAACAAATGCCTCATTAATCTGGAACATATTGACTTGAGAACACAAGGTAAGTCAAAGAGAGTAATGACTGACATGACATGGAACACAACATGCTGTGTGTCCCCATCTCAAAAGCTTTAGAAGAACAGACTCCCCAAAAGGTCACTAGATACAACAAATTGAACAGAAACCCAGCATCACCCAAAGATGCAAAGGTAAGCTTTCAAAAATCTATACAACAGAGGACATTGTGTACCTGCATCACTGAAACTTTTCCAACTATAGATTCTGAGTGCATCACATTTATTTCAGAATGAAAAAAACCCAAGATCTAAAAAGATTAACATAAAACATATATGCATATAAAAAATGACATCTAATTTTTAATAAATTTGGTGTCTGTTTACCCTACTCCATCTCCCAAGTTTTACTTAAATTTATGAATAGAAATTTAAAGGCAACACAAATAGCTTTGAAGATAATTCTAACAATATAATTGGATGTGGATTCTCTTTGAACCAGACTAAAGCTGCATTTCTTAAAGGAACATATAGTACTAAGAAAATAATAGATGCCCATCAATATGATTACCTTAAAAGTTACATACATAATTTCAAATGACAGATCAGACATTTGAGGATGACTATGAATTTTTTTAAAGACTAAATCTTGTTTGGAAACAGCCATTAAAATATACCATACATTCTTCTGAAAAGCTTCAGAATTTCTAATCCATAGAGAAAGGGATTTTTTCTGTCTGTCATTACTAAATCCCCAGAACCATGCTTAGGACATAATCAGTACTTCCTGGTATTTGATGAATAAAGAACTTCAGCCATGGCTGAAACTATAACTTGGCTGTACATGTTATGAAGGACAGGGAAGCCTGGAGCGCTATAGCCCATGGTGTTGCAAAGAGTCGGACGTGACTTAGCAACTGAACAAAAACAAAATGTATGTTATGATCTATAATCTTTACAGTCAGCCTCAGGACCTTACACTCTGCAGCTGGCTCCTTACATTCGACATTCCACACCTTTCCTATATCCAGCATGATTTCCATGGATATATCTCCTCACACTGAAGAGAAAGAAAACACCATGAACGGTGGTAGTAGTTTTAGATGACTATCCTGTGGAAAAGATTTTCCAAATATCATTTTCTATAGTACAGTACAAAAAGTTATGATAATTTTTCCAAGGCCAAAATACATTCGTCTGAAAATTAAAATCTGACATGATTTTCAGGGTCAAATTCCAGGTAGAATGTCAAACTATCTTTAAACTGTATACTTCATTTTAGACTTCAAAACAAGGAAATGGAAATGACATCTTTCTTCTTTCTAGAAAGATGAAACAGTGACATGAAGAAAAAGAAGAGACATCACTCTGAGCAACTATAATCAGACTTTATTTTTAGAAGTCTTTGAAAACTACCCTTCCCAAGACTTTAACCTTAAAAGCAGGATGGGTAAAGAGGCAACACAGGAACATTTCCTATTTGTTGAATGTGTACCCATCTTGTGCTAGAATACAAATTATGATAGCCCATGTTCATGAGAAACAAACAATCTAGCTATGGGGACATATCTAATAAGCAGGAAACATAATCATATACTCCCTTATATTCTTTTAAGTATTAAATTGTGTAGAACAATTTCAAATGGCTTGGAGGTGAGAGATAATTCCAGCACATAGCACAATATCCAGAAAATATTGTTTTGTTTCATTATTTAGTTGCTAAGTGGTGTCTGACTCTTTGTGACCCCATGAACTGTAGCCCACCAGGCTCATCTGTCCATGGGATTTCCCAGGCAAGAATACTGGAGTGGGTTGCCATTTTCTTCTCCAGGGAATCTTCCCAACCCAGGGATTGATCCCACATCTCTTGCATTGGCAGGCAGATTCTTTACCACTGAGCCACCTGGGAAGCCCCCAGCAAATATTAGACATGTAATAAATACTTAATAGGTCACTGAAAGCTTCAATGAATGAGTAAATGAATAATGCTTTTAGGAGTGAATCCTGCTTAGAATCCTGGAGAATGATGTCCAGGACTTGGCTGATGCTTCCACAAATAACATTTCAATTTTTCCTACCTCTCCATCTCCATGCACATGACAGAAATTGCATCAGCCTTGTATAGAAAAGATGGAAAGGTGGGAGATACAATTGATCTCTTCCTAGTATTGGTGGTCTTGGAGGCTCATGTTGCAATGACTCACATGGCCTGACCTATCAGACTCTTCCTGCTGGGAATTCACTCTGAAAGACTCTGAGGATTGTAGTCAGGGAACTGTTTGCACTGCAGCCTGAAGCCATGCATGATCAAGGCCAGGGCTGCCATCTGAGGTCTTGCGGAAAAATAAGCAGAATAAATGAGCAGAGATGAGAGAAAAATAGAATAAAGGTGATTAAAAAGCAAAGTCCAGAAACATGGTCCTTGAAAGACAGACAACTTGAGAGAAGAGGACTCTCTTTTGAGGGAAGGGCAGACTCAGTTCTGTGACTTTAGTTTTCTGTTTTCCCTGGATTCCAGGAAGACCTTTTTTCTTCATTTGAATGAAACGACTTTGGGTCAGTTTTTATTCTTTATGGCTAAAGGAGCCCAATTTAAACACAACTTTCAACAATTTATTCTTTTTTTCCCATTGGAATTTGCTAATACTGTCTTTACCTAGCTTTAGATATTATAAACGTTGGCTTAGAATTTCTTAAAGTCTTCTTAACTATTTGGTTACCCTCAGAGAATTCACATACTTTTGTAGGATTTCACAGCAATTTCAAGAGAAAAGAAAAATTTATTATCTGCGAATTTCTTTTCTGTTCAGAATGTTTAATCAAAGCATTTCAATTGTCATAAACCAAACTAAGCATAAAAAATTACTGTCTACAACTTTGAAGATAATGCTTTGGGCTAGCAACAGAAACATTTAATAAAACAAAATATTTCATCAGTCTTATAGAGCTTTTGTGTGACTTTAACAAATTTAGCATTTAAACAAAGACCAAGTACCATTGGAAATGTTTTAAAAAGAATTTGTGATCCAGTTATTCATGTTCAAAAGGCAAGGACAAGGTTGAACAGAATTGTTTTCTCTACATATTTGATCAAAGTGGCCATTTTTTTTGTTTTTAAAGCTCTTTGTTAAAACAACTTAAGGGTATCAGTGTTTGAAAATTAACTTCTGGTATATGTTTGGCTGCTGGGTATTGTTTGTTTGTTTGTTGTTTATTTTCTTCGTTTAATTTGTACATCTTGGTCATCTGAATGATCTAGGTGATCTGAAGCTGTTTGCTTGAACACCCAAACCCTCATCCCCAAAGGACCTGAAGCTAGACAGGTCAGAATAAGGCAGATTTGGAAGGAGTCACCCTAAGCCTGCAGCCCGTGGCTTATTGTACTTTGCTCCCAGAAGCTTCATGAAGAAAAGGAGCCAGGTTACATGCCCAATGAGGAGATAGATCCTTGAGTCCTTGCAGAACAAAAGACCTCAGAGTGTGACCTACAACCAGTGATGCTTACGAGAAGCACATGCTAAAAGCAAGTGAAATTGTGAGCAGTCTTTTGGTGACCTCATCACCTACAGGAGAGAGAAGGCTAATAGTCTTGTTCTTGGAATACTTATTCTATTAAGATTTCACAAAACAGCTTGACAAGTAGGTTATTAGGTTTCCTGTTGGGACTCAAGCCATAGACTGCAAATAAACCCCCAATGGGAAGGACATCTTAAAGTGTTTATGCTATAATCAAAAGGAACGCCTTGCTTAATACTTATATGCACAGGCTGTGCTGTGCTTAGTTGCTTCTGTCATGTCTGGCTCTTTGAGACCCCATGGACTGTAGCCCACAAGGCTCCTCGTCCACGGGATTCTCCAGGGAAGAATACTGAAAAGTGTTGCCTTGCCCTCCTCCAAGGGATCTTCCCTACTTAGGGATCAAACCCGTGTCTCCTGAATCTCCTGCACTGCAGGCAGATTATTTACCACTGAGTCACCAGGGAAGCCCATTTATAGGCATAGACAGAGCCCAAATCACATAGCAATCAGATTTGGATTTGAAAGAAACAAATGCATAAAGGTTATAAAAGAAAAACTGAAAAAAAATTGAACTATGAAACAAGTATTGTATCTAGAAATTCAAATCTAATTCCAAATTGAGACTAACGGATCTATCGTATGTTTCTGGTTTCAAACCATATGTCCCTGGAAGTGAAGAAAGGAGATTTTGTAAAGCATCTTCCCTTTTCTTATGTTAACATTTTCAGTTCAGTTCAGTTCAGTCGCTCAGTCATATCCGACTCTTTGCGACCCCATGAATTGCAGCACGTCAAGCCTCCCTGTCCATCACCAACTCCCGGAGTTCACTCAGACTCACGTCCATCAAGTCAGTGATGCCATGCAGCCATCTCATCTCGTCCTTTTCTCCTCCTGCCCCTAGTCCCTCCCAGCATTAGAGTATTTTCCAATGCATCAACTCTTCCCATGAGGTGGCCAAAGGACTGGAGTTTCAGCTTTAACATCATTCTTTCCAAAGAAATCCCAGGGCTGATCTCCTTCAGAATGGACTGGTTGGATCTCCTTGCAGTCCAAGGCACTCTCAAGAGTCTTCTCCAGCACCACAGTTCAAAAGCATCAATTCTTCGGCACTCAGCCTTCTTCACAATCCAACTCTCACACCCGTACATGACCACAGGAAAAACCATAGCCTTGACTACACGGACCTTAGTCAGCAAAGTAATGTCTCTGCTTTTCAATATGCTATCTAGGTTGGTCATAACTTTTCTTCCAAAAAGTAAGCATCTTTTAACAGATATCAAATTGTTCTTCTTTTCTCCCCCATGTAATGAACACAGCATTCCTTCTTACTTATCAAACCTCAATGTCTTCAGACCTCAGTCTGCAAGTGGAATAAAGTGCAACAATATCTGCATAAAAAGTACAGGTTTCTTTCTGCTGTCCTGCGCTTAGTCACTCAGTTGTGTCCAACTCTATGGACTGTAACCCACCAAGCTCCTCTGTCCATGGGATTCTCCAGGAAAGAATACTGGAGTGGGTTACCATGCCCTTTCCTCCAGGGGAATCTTTTCAACCCAGTGATCAAACCCAGGTCTCTGGCATTGCAAGCGCTTCTTTACTGTCTGAGCTACCAGGGAATCACAAGAAAACTGGAGTGGGTAGCCTATCCCTTCTCCATTCTCTCTGTTACTGGATTATAAAGAAGAAAGCATCTTAGGCCCAGAGTTTTCCTACCACCCAAGAAATTCTGTCATTTTCCAGGGTCTTGAGTATTGAAAAGTTAATTGTTTATGCAGGTTTAGATAGTCCTGGCTTTTTGCCAGGTCCATGGGGCATCAGGGTGCCTACCTATCTGAAGCCACTGACCCTTAAGGAGAATATTAGTTTATCCAGCACAGCTGCTGGTGTTCCTGGTGTACACTGCACTGGGCTGACATCCTGGTACTATCTTTCCTTCTGAGAAAATATGTCTAGTTTCTGAATTTACAGAGCTATCCATTGTCCACATTCTAACCAGGAAAGAGACACTACATTATCCTCCATATTTTCTTCATTCTCATCTAGCAAAGTCCTTTTGGGTTTTCAGACACAAAACTTCTTCCTCTCTCCTCCTTTCTCCAAATGCAAATCAATGCAAATATATGCCCGGGAGAATTGCTGAATCCAAAAAGCTGTTCTCAGTTTAGCCTTAGAGAAGACCACAGTCTGCATTCACGTTTGCTCTTTTGGAATAGCAGACTGAAACAGTTAATAAAGATGAGATGCAGCCTACATCTTTTGTATTTTCAGTAAGATGAGCACCATGGTTCCTTCGAGCTTGCCAAAAATATTGAATGGAAATGTGCTGAACTAGGGGCAAAACTTTATGCTGGCTAGGTAAAATGACATGTGCTACTGTTCACAGGAAATAATGGCAAACAGATCTTATATCTTGTCATATAGATAAAAAATAAAGAGAGAGAAAACTGTAGAATAAACACCAGTTGTGAACTCCACTGAGAGAATTAATAGGTATTATACATTAAAGAGATGACCCAAAGTGGATTATAACTGCAACAAGATGTAATCTGTTTTAAGCAGTGTAATTTTATGTCATGTGGTATCACACATGAGATATATAGTACAAGGAACTTGAAAGTGGAAAAAACAAGTTTTCAACAGAAGTGTTGAGTTGGCCCACTGATTCTAGACTTGCTACCAAATAGTGAGAAGAATCAGGACAGATCCAGGACCAAGCAGGGTGAAAGTATTAGTCACTTGGTCATGTCTGACCCTGCAACCCCATGGACTGTAGCCACCAGGCTCCTCTGTCCATGAAATTCTCCCAGCAAGAATACTGCAGTGAGAATCAAAAAACGGGCCAAAAAAACTAAACAGATACTTCTCCAAAGAAGACATACAGATGGCTAACAAACACATGAAAAGATGCTCAACATCACTCATTATCAGAGAAATGCAAATCAAAACCACAGTGAGGTACATCTCATGAGATAACACAATGAGAACCACATTCTCACACCAGTCAGAATGGTTGCTATCAAAAAGTCTACAAACGATAAATGCTGGAGAGGGTGTGGAGAAAAGGGAATCCTCTTACACTGTTGGTGGGAATGCAAACTGGTACAGTCACTATGAAGAATAGTGTGGAGATTCCTTTTAAAAACTGGAAATAGAGCTGCCATATGACACAGCAATCCCACTGCTGGGCAATCACCCCAAGGAAACCAGAATTTAAAGAGACACATGTACCCCAGTGTTCATCACAGCACCATTTACAATAACCAGGACATGGAAGTAACCTAAATGTCCATCAGCAGACGAATGGATAAGAAAGCTGTGGTGCATATACACGATGGAATATTACTCAGCTATTAAAAAGAAACACATTTGAATCAGTTCTAATGAGGTGGATGAAACTGGAGCCTATTATACAGAGTGAAGTAAGTCAGAAAGAAAAATACCAATACAGTATATTAATGCATATATATGGAATTTTGAAAGATGGTAATGATGACCCTATATGCAAGACACAGACTTTTGGACTCTTTGGGAGAAGGCGAGGGTGTGATAACTTGAGAGTATACCATTGAAACATGTATATTACCATATGTGAAATAGATTACCAGTCCAAGTTCAATGCATGAAACAAGGCACTCAATGCCAGTGCACTGGGGCAAACCTGAGGGATGGCATATGGAGGGAGGTGGGAGTGGGGTTCAGGATGGGGGACACATGTACACCCATGGCTGATTTGTGTCAATGTATGAGTGAAAAAGTTGGCTTAAAGCTCAACATTCAGAAAACGAAGATCACGGCATCTGGTCCCATCACTTCATGGGAAATAGATGGGGAAACAGTGTCACACTTTATTTTGGGGGGCTCCAAAGTCACTGCAGATGGTGATTGCAGCCATGAAATTAAAAGATGTTTATTCCTTGGAAGAAAAGTTATGACCAACCTAGATAGCATATTGAAAAGCAGAGACATTACTTTGCCAACAAAGGTCCATCTAGTCAAGGCTATGCTTTTTCCTGTGGTCATGTATGGATGTGAGAGTTGGACTGTGAAGAAGGCTGAGTGCAGAAGAATTGATGCTTTTGAACTGTGGTGCTGGAGAAGACTCTTGAGAGTGCCTTGGACTGCAAGGAGATCCAACCAGTCCATTCTGAAGGAGATCAGCCCTGGGTGTTCTTTGGAAGGACTGATGCTAAAGCTGAAACTCCAATCCTTTGGCCACCTCATGCAAAGAGTTGACTCTGATGCTGGGAAGGATTAGGGGCAGGAGGAGAAGGGGATGACAGAGGATGAGATGGCTGGATGGCATCACTGACTCGATGGACATGAGTTTGAGTGAACTCCGGGAGTTGGTGATGGACAGGGAGGCCTGGCATGCTGCGATTCATGGGGTTGCAAAGAGTCGGACAGGACTGAGCGACTGAACTGAACTGAACCGATGGCAAAAATCTCCACAATATTGTAAAGTAGCTAGCTTTCAATTAAAATTTTAAAAAAAGAAAAGAATACTGGAGTGGGTAGCCATTTCCCTTTCCAAGGAATCTTCCTTACCCAGGAATCAAACCCAAGTCTCCCACATTTTAGGCAGATTCTTTACCATCTGTCACCAGAAATGCCAAGACTTGCAAAATAGGAGCTAAAACAGAGGAGGGAAAAGGAGTAGATTTTTTAATAAAGGAAGGTTACAATAGCCTAAAAGGAAAAAATAAGAAAGAAAGAGCATATACTGGAAAATGATGACTCCCTAATTAAGAAAAACTAAATTTAGAACATAGTATGTATGCTTTATAAAGCCTCAGTTATCACAGCAAAGAGGAAAATAGTTTTTAAATAAACTCTGGAGAAAATATTTAGATTCTTATCTTCAAAATAGAGACAAATCTGTCTTTTAAATGTGAAACATCTGAATCCATTCTGTTTTTCATCATGCTGGGGATGTGAGACTTATTTATGATTTTCAAAGTTCTCCTTTGTTTTGCTCAAGTGAATAGATATATGATTGACATCTTAGACACAAACTGGATCATCAGGCTCCACTGCTCTCATTTAGAGTGAATCAGTGCCACCCTCCTTTTTGGAGTCAATACCTATGGATGTTTCACAATATTTTGTTGACCTAGTTACAAAAGAGAAAATGTCATTTCTAAATTCTGTGGTCATGTGTGTATTTATGTGTGTACGTGCAAGGATGCTGGCTAGTGGGATAACAAGCAGTCTTTGGTCTATAAAACTCCTAAGAAAGAAACGCACTAGTAGGAAAATTATAAAACATAAACTAGCATGACATGAAAAACCATCAGAATTTACACATCCCAGTGTATGTGTTGCTTTTAAAGTATCCATTTGGGAGGCTGGACACTTATTCTATTAAGACCGCCATTGCCCCAAACATTTTTTAGATTCCTTTTCAATATGGCTTTCATTTTCTGTGCCACGTGTTTTTGAATGGTCCAATGATAATGTACCTTCATCTTCTGAGTATAAATTTGATTTAGAAATAACCAAAAGTAAGTCAGAAGTAAATCAGGAAAGGCAGTTAAATTGGCCAGTGTCATAAAGAGCTAAGGTTAACTGGAAAAGTTCTGTGTGGATGTATGCTTTGGGATATATTTAACCTTTGTGAGCTATTAAATTCCGTTACAGCTCATATTTTAATTTTTTTTTTTTTTGGGTTTTAGATTACTTTGTTGTCCTCATTTTGAAAATTAGGAACATCCTGAATTTTGCTCCTGACAAACATGCATACATGTGTGTATGTTTCTTTCATTACAGAATGAAAGCAAAGTATTTATAGAAGTCAATCATTTACATTTAGCAAGAAAAAATATTACTCTAAATGTAGTTTAATCCACCATTAATAACTAAGCAAAATACCGCAACTAACTCAAACATGCACTTTTTAAAAGATACATCAAAATATGAGATTTCTTTCAGCTAATTCTTTCCATCTATGTAAAGATACATGCTGCACGATGTTTTGACAGCAATTTTACTAATATTTATGGTATCATTATTTTATTAAGGGTTTTTCTTCTTTTAAAATGTTATTTTTATAACTACTCCCATGCTATTCAGTTGTAACTATTAATATTTGTGCATTTTTATCTTGTGATCTGTGTGGGAAATTTTTGATATGAAATGCAACAAAATAAATTTTAGAGCTTGAATTTGATATAAAGTTATTTTATTTACCTATAAATTTTATTAACTCAGCCAAACCTCTTTATGCAAAATGTTTCCCCCTTCCTCTGTGCTCAGTGGCAATGACTGTTGACTTGGTTGTTTTGTAGCTTCCCAAATCACTATTCAATGTGATATTAGATTGTAGAACTTGGGCCACAAATCTTGAAACGTAGAGAGGCCCTAGGAGGTACCTTCCACTGTCGTTCAATTCTACCATGCTCAAGCTTGAGTCTTATATCTCTCCCAGCTGTTTAACTTGCTTTCTAAAACATAGAATATTTATTTCAAAAGTCAGACCACACCAATGTCAAAGTGGTGGGAGTACTACAATAAAAATATAGTGAAAATGTACAGCACAGTGAGGGACCAAAGGTTAACACAGAAATAGACATCAATGTAATAAAGTGGTAGACTTATGGGCTAAGTTTTCCTTCTTTCATAATTATATTTAATTTGCTTATTTTGCCAAAAGACATCATTTCTCTGAGAAGCAGTCTATAGAACAAGATTGTTTTTCTTCAGTGTTATTGGTGTTTTGAGCCAGATAACTCATTGCTGGGTGAATGGTGCTGTGTTTAGCAATGCCCTGGTCTTTACACACTAGATGCCTTTAACATCCTTACCCCCAACTGTGACAGTCAAAAATGATTCCAGAGATGGCTATGTGCCCTCTGGGGGACAAAATCTTCCTTCCCCATCATTCTTCCTTCTCCTGAGTTAAGAACCATTTCTTCTGAGTGACCGTTTGGATATTTAGAATAGGTTTCTGACAATAAGTTACAGAAGAATGTTCACACCATGCCACTAATCATTCATATTAGTTTAGTGTTTTACTCCAAGTAGTTTAAGTCCTGGGTAATATAATCCATTTGATACTAATTCTTATCAACTACATTCTGACATTTTATGTTCTTTTTAAACAGTGAACCTATGCTCCTATAGTTCTTAACATGTTCAAAAGTATAGAAAAAATTAATATTTCCAAATACAGGATTTACTAACATTAGATAGAGGATAACATCTCAAATATCTGTAGCATGTTATGGCCACAAGACTTGTATAGGGTAAATGGGTCAGAATTACCATTGGTGAAGTCATAGTCCATATAGCTTTGGATTATTATAGGCCAGGCCAAAGCAAGCAAAGTTTATTAGATATGAGAGTACTTCTTAGAGGTGGCTGAAATATCACCAGTCAGTTGGCATTTGCAAGAAATATAGGTCTGATATAACCAAGAAAGCACTTACTAAGACTTCAAATACTCTGAAAACAAGCCTGATTCTGTATATCACACTAGTAGAAGTTTTGAATCTATTTTTGCCCAGCCCTAGCATTTTAGTAGGCAAGCAACAACCAAAAAAATGAACTTCAAATTTCCCTCTGAGAATTATCAAGTTTTATGGAACATAAAACTAAACCAGGAGCAAAGCAAATTCTGACGAACAAACAAACTCTGATGGAAAGTGAATAAAGGAGCCCAGAGTCACTTTCTGATTTCCTTGGCAACAAGACAAGCAAGCAGAATGTCTCTGTGAGTTAGGAATCTCCCATACACACTTGATGTTCACAAATTTAAATTGAATAATAAAGATGATAATCAGATTGAGTGACAAAGTACAGATAAACTCACTCTGGTCCTGCAAGCATGAAACCAGTTATTCTACTCGATGTTTTAATACGTACAACTTTTCACAGATCATCAAGACCACAGTGTATTATTCGAAAGTTCACAGAGTCTGGGGAGGGGGAAACTGGCTTAACATCAGCAGGGTCATCTAAATTTGTGACCCCTGACAAATTCCACATTCCTGAGCTGATGGTAAGTGGAGAATACTGCTTTACCAAAGATTGGAATTACAGGAATAGAATATGTGAATGCGAATGCAACAGCCACACTTGAGACGTTGTGATTTCCACACCTCACATTGTTTGTTTCACTCTGTGCCATCTGAGGCTCCCTCACTTCCCTTCACCAAATCCTAATACTTCTTTTGCAAACAATATTCACTTTCCTGTGGCAGTTCTCTTCTAAACTGATTATTCTTGCATGTGCATACTCAGTCGCTAAGTCATATCTGACTCTTTTGTGACCCTATGGACTGTAGCCCACCAGTCTCCTCTGTTCACAGGATTTTCCAGGAAAAAATAGTGGAGTGGGTTGCCATTTCTTTCTCCATGGGAATCTTCCTGACCCAGGGATCGAACCTGCATCTCCTGCATTGGCAGGCTGATTCTATACCGCTGCATCACCTGGGAAGCCCTACTAATTATTCTTGGATGCAGCCTATTTTGTAACCACCTAAGAGCACACTTCCTGGTGGCTCAGATGGTAAAGAATCTGCTCACAGTGCAGGAGACCTGGGTTCGATCTCTGGGCTGGGAAGATCCCCTGGAGAAGGAAATGACAACCCACTCCAGTATTCTTGCCTGGAGAATTCCATGGGCAATCAGGCTACAGTCCACACACACAAGAACATTGGACACAACTGAGTGACTAACACACACACAAGAACACATTGATCCAAAACTGAGCATATAGTTATCATTATACACATCAAAAAGGTGAAAATTAGATCGGGCTGAAGAAAAAAGTAGGAAAGAAAGAGAGTAACAGATTGGATAAAACAATAAAATAAATGAGGAAAAGATGTAATTTCTATGTATGAGGTAGGAGAGAGAAGATATTTCCTAAGGTTTTGGGAGAGGTAGATTTTCCACACAAAAGATGGCAGTAGATTGAAAAATTCATAAAGATTGCTTTTCACTCCTCAGAGATTCTCAAACTGTAGGCAGCAAATGCAGTGTTAAAGCTACATGTGGGTTCTTTTCCTCATAAATAAATTGTATTGTAAATTTCATTGTCTTAGTACTATGGTGTGTAGCTTTGAACTGTGGTGTTGGAGAAGACTCTTGAGAGTTCCTTAGACTGCAAGGAGATCAAACCAATCAATCCTAAAGGAAATTAGTCCTGAATATTCATTGAAGGACTGATACTGAAGCTGAAATTCCAATACTTTAACCACCTGATGCAAAGAACTGAATCCTTGGAAAAGACCTTGATGCTAGGAAAGATTCAAGGCAGGAGGAGAAGGGGAAGATTGTGGATGAAATGGTTGGATGGCATCACCAACCCAATGGACATGAGCTTGAGTAAGCTCTCGGATTTGGTGATGGACAGGGAAGCCTGCTGTGCTGCAATCCATTGGGTCGCAGGGAGTTGGACACGACTGAGTGACTGAACTGAACTGAACTTGGAAGAGATTAGCTCCACAAATAAGAGCAATTTGAAAAAAAATAATAATGTAGCCAACAGAATTATGTTTCTTCAAGTTTATACTTAGAAGTAAATTCTAAAACTTGCCCAACGCCCCAGAACCATTCTGCAAATATACTTCTCCTTCTGTCCATCCTTAACAATATCACCCTTCACATGCATAACTTTTCACCCTCTCCTCTAGGCACTTCAAATATCTCTAGGATAAGACATTATAAACAGATGCCTGTGGCCAAAAGCACAGAGTTTTGCCGACACGTTCTTCTGAAGTCCCACAAATGAAAACCAAGGAAGGCAGAAAGACACTTTTCATATTTAGCAGCCGTAGCCTGAAATCTCAGAGTCGACATAAATTATTTTGTGATTAAATCTTAATCTGGTCATTTTACAGAATCAAAGACCCAGCTCAGTAACCCATTCACAGACTCACCTTAAAAATGCAATTTCCTTATTTGAGTGTCTTCTTTGAATACTAATTTATTTTTTTCTGAAAATTCTGCCCCATATTGCTATTTATCTGATATGAGTCTACTTTATTGAGAATTTCTATCATGTGTAATTGATATCTTTAAACAATCTGTGCAGAAGTTCTTAATTGGTTTTCGCAACTATTCTTAAAAAGCATGGATATTCATTTTTAAGACACAGTTTGAAACTTTTGATGATAATTTTATAAGTAACGGCTAATGGACAACTGAAAAGAATAAACGTTCACATATATGTCTTTTTTGTGTTAGATTGAAAAATTGATGTTTTATTCATGGTGCCTTCCTGTATTAAATTTCTCGGGGTCACTGGACCTCAGATGCTAAAAGGGCAGAGCAAAGAGATAGATGAGAACAGCTCTGAAATGACAGTGCAAACATATGGTGTCCATCTTGCAGGCATGAGGCTCCCGGGTATTACTGCCGCTCTCCCTGTGTTCTGAAAAGCTGGAATAAGCCAGCAGGCAGCCTGGTGTCTAGTTAGAAGAGTGCCAGAAACAGGTGGTGCCGACCTAACCTTTTCTTTCCACCACAGATACTCTGAGCAAGTGCTGCACCCGTCTCATATTGCTGTAAACATATTTATTAAAGGAAAGCCACATGTTTAGAAAGACAGTTTATGAGAACTCACGATACTTACAATTGTTGATGTTGTTTTTTCTTTGACTTTGTGAAAAATCGTGTAATTTACAAATTGAGAGAGTAGTATTGACATACATACACTACCTTGTGTAAAATATAGACCTAGTGGGAAGCTGCTGTATAACACAAGGAGCCCAGCCGGCCCTCTTGTGATGACCTAGAGGCGTGGACTGAGCGGAAGACTCCAGAGGGAGGGACTATATGTACATACACTCGTGGCTGATTCGCACTGTTGTACAGCAGAAGCTCCCAGCACAACACCGTGAAACAACTATCTTCCAGTTAAAAATTTTTAAAAATAGTAAAGATAGATTTTAAAACTTTAAGTATTAAAAAGCACGTTTTAAGCTTTCACATGTGTATTTTGACAAGTGGTGTATAGCCCAAGGGAACACCACCCAAAGCCAGATATAAAACATTTCAGCCACTCCAAACATTTCCCTCCTGCTCCTTTCCAGCCAGACCCCACTGGACTGAATTCTATTGCCATCCATTATTTTGAAGCAACTTAGCATATGTATTTTATATTTGGCTTTTTTCTTCAATATTTTGTTTTTGCGATTCATTCACATTGTTGGATATATTGCTAACTCACTCTTTCTTGCTGACTAATTATTTCATTTGAATAGAATAGAATTTGTTCATCCATTTTTCTGGGTAGAGATGCATAGATCGCTTCCAGGTTTTCTCTGATCATTCTTTGACTAGCCTTTGTGTGGATATATGTTTTCATATCACTTGGATAAATATCTAGGAGTAGAACTCCTGTTACATGGAATGTTTAACTTTTATGAAACTGGGAAAAAATTCTCCAAAATAGTTGTGACATTTTACACCACCAACAACAATCTGTGAGTATTTCAGTTGCTCCTCAGTCTCACCACTATTTGGTAGTGTCAGTTTTTAGCCATTCCAGTGGGTGTAAAATGCTATCTAGTTATACTGAAATCGTGTCTCCCTGAGGACTGGTGATACTGAGTATCATATGCTCATCTCCCCCATTCCTATGTGGGATGGCTCATTTCTACATTTCCTTTTGCCAAGTGTCTGTTCAAGTTTTTTTTTTCTTTTCCTATTTTTTCAATTGGGCTATTTAACTTTTTATTGCTAACTTGTGAAAGTTTTTTTATATGTTCTGGATATGAGTTACTCATGAATAAAAATGATAAGATTATTTTCCCAGTCCATTGCTTGTCCAGTCACTTTCTTCTCAAGAGCAGAAGTTTCTAATTTTGATGAAATTTCAACATTGTTTTTAGTGGTATTTTTAAAGTTTTATCTAATAAATCTTTACATAACCCAAGGTGACAAAGATATCCTTACTTATTTTCTTCTAAATTTTTATTATAATTTTTATATTAAGTTCATGTAGGAGAGGTAAAACTTTCTACCTCTTAGAATCCCTGGTTAGTTCTGAAAGTTAAGTTGACATAAGCAAATCAACAGGAGAAAAACATACAGATTCATGTTTAGATGTGCTTGCTGCTGCTTCTGCTAAGTCGCTTCAGTCATGTCCAACTCTTTGTGACCCTATGGACCGTAGCCCACCAGGTTCTCTGTACCTGGGAGCCTCATATAAAAAATGAAGACTCAAAAAAGTGGCTAGACCTAAGTGTTTATGCACTAGGTTGAACAAAGAGAGACAATTGTAGAAAAGGAAATGTATAGAGAGACTAAAGGTAGATAAGAGCTATTTTAATAAGTCTGTTTGCACAGATTTCTTTCAGCCTTGGCTCCCTATCTCTGGTAATGAGACTATTTCTTTCCTCCTGGTATAGGAAGGATATCTTTCACATGGAAATTTTATCTCTTGCTTTCAGGAAGAAAAGAGAGGTCAGAGTGTTCTTCTCATACCAGCTGTTTTTTCAAGTCGCTAGCTCAAAATAATCCTTTTGCCAATATGGCATTTTTGGCAGGAGAAGGAGGATTCTGCCACTTTCATTCATACTCCACCTCCAAATAATATTTTGTGTATTGAGTGAGGTAAGATCAAAATTTTTATTTTGCTGTTATTGTTGTTGTTTTTCCTAATGAGCAGCCAGTCACTGCATCATGCTAGAAAGAATTTTATCTTCTTCGTTAATTTGATTTTGGTCAGATATCAGTATATTTGTATTTGCATATGTATGTATTATACATTTGTATATGTGTGTATATAACTTGTATATGTCATATATGTATCATAAAATTTATATATGTGCCTATTTCTGCATTTTTAAAAATCTGTACCATCAATTCCCTAGTGGCTCAGATGGTAAATTCACCTGTTTGCAATGCAGGAGACCCAGGTTCGATGTCTGAATCAGGAAGATCCCCTGCAGAAGGAAACGGCAACCCACTCCAGTACTCTTGCCTTGAAAATTCCCTGGATCGAGGAACCTTGTAGGCTACAGTCCATGGGGTTGCAAAGAGTCGGACACAACTGAGTGACTTCACTTTCTTTCACCATCAATTTGTCTATTATTATGCCATATCACACTGATCATTACTGTGACATTGTATCAAGTCCTTAAATCATGTAGTATAAATCCATCAACTTTGTTCTTTATCAATACTACTTCGAGCTATTCTAGGTCCTTTGCATTTTTGGACTAACATGTAATTCCTTTTTTAAAAAATCTGCTAATATTTTTATTGAAATTGTATCAAATCTATGAATAACTTTGGGGAAGAGGACATCTTAACAATCTTGAGTTTTCCAGGTCATGAATGTGGTATTTATTCAGGTATATTAAAATTTCTTTCAGTAATACTTTATAATTTGCTGAACTTTCATTAGGTTTATTTCTAGATGTTTAAGGGTCTGGGGAATATTTAAATGGTATTTTTAAATTTATTTTTACATTTGTTAATAATTAGAAAATGTAGTTGCTTTTTGAATATTGGACCTATATCTGAGAATTTGTTAATTCACCTGTTAGTTCTAGTAGTTGTTATTTTGTATATGTGGATTCCATGGAGTTTTATACACACATAATTGTGCCACCTATGATTAATGACAGATTCATTCCTTCTTTTTGAATTGTTTTGAATTGTTATGCTTCATGTGTTTTTCTCGCCTTATTGTAGTAAATAAAATTTCTGGTCAGCGTGAAATGATTACATCATATAAATATTTATTTACATGTTTTTTCTTTCTGCTATTCTTTCTTTTCAGTCCAAAAAACTTCTTAAGTATTTATTATGGCACAGATATACTGCAGATAAACTGCGCCTTGTTTTTTTTTTTTTCACTCTGAAACTGCTTTATTTCATCTTTATTTTTTAAGCCTATCTTTATAGTCTATGAGGGCTTCCCCAGTGGCTGAGCAGTAAAGAATCTGCTTGTAATCCAGGAGATGCAAGAGACGTGGGTTTGATCCCAAGATTTGATCCCTGGGATGGAAAGATGCCCTGGAGGGGGAAATGGCAGACAGTGTTCTTGTCAGGAAAATCCCATGGACAGAGGAGCCTGGCTAGCTAGAGTCCATGGGTTCGCAAAGAGTCAGACACGGCTGAGCACACAGGCACCTGCACCTGTGAGATATTACAGGACGTGAAATATAGGCTGATAATTTTTTCTTTTAGCATCTTAGATAAAAAGGTTGTTCTATTTTCTGCTAGCCTTTATTGTTTATAAAAGGGTTCTTATCATCATTTCCCTGTTTGTGGTTGTCTTCTTTATCAGTTTTTAATATAGTCTTTTAACTTATGCTACTTGATCTATGAGGTACTAAGAAGGAAATTTCTTTGTATGTACTCCAATTAAGACTTGTTGTACTTCTTCAATGTCTTCCATTAACTCTGGAAAATTTCTGTTCATCATCTTTTCAAATATTTCTTCTGCCCAATTCTTTCTCTCCTTTTCTTGCACACCAATTACACATATTTTTATCATTTGATTTTGTCCCATCAGTCTCAAGATACTCTATCTACTCCTTTATTTTCCCTGTTTTTTTAATTTCTGTATGTTTCATTTTGGATAATTTCTACTGCACTGTTTTTAAGTTCACTAATTCTTTTCTGTGTTCAATCAAGTTGTCAATAAACCCACTGAATGAATTAATATCTTGGAACATATATTTTGTGTCTTGGATTTCCATTTGATATTATAAAAATGTCCAAGTCTCCAATAAAACTCCTCATCTATTCACACATGTGATTCATCGTTTCCACACATTGATCATAACCATTTTTAAATGTCTTTTTGATCATTTCAATACCTGGAACTTATTAAATGTGCATTATTTTTTAGAAACATCAACCTTGTAGAAAAGGGGGACAAAAAGAAGCAAATGTAGACAAATATGGGAAACCTATTGAAAATGTGTTCATTTCCCCAGTATCCCTTGACTCCTCCATCCTGCAACAAAAAATTATTTCAATTGATATTTGCTTCTATTGACTCTTTTCTCTGTTTAATATGGACTAGGTTTTTTTCGTTCATTACTTGCGTTCTAATTTTTTTTTTTGTATTTTGGACACAATCTGTAAAAGAACAGTAATGAAAAAGAAAGGCAATGCCAAAGAATGCTCAAACTACCATACAATTGGAGTCATCTCACACGCTAGTAAGGTAATGCTCAAAATTCTCCAAGCCAGGCTTCAACAGTACATGAACCGTGAACTTCCAGATGTTCAAGATGGATTCAGAAAAAGCAGAGGAACCAGAGATCAAATTGCCAACATCTGTTGGATCATCAGAAAAGCCAAAGGGTTCCAGAAACATCTATTTCTGCTTTAGTGACTATGCCAAAGCCTTTGACTGTGTGGATCACAATAAACTGTGGACAATTCTGAAAGAGATGGGAATACCAGAACATCTGATCTGTCTCTTGAGAAATCTACATGCAAGTCAGGAAGCAATAGTTAAAACTGGACATGGAACAACAGACTGGTTGCAAATCGGGAAAGGAATATGTCAAGGTTATATATTGTCACCCTGCTTATTTAACTTATATGCAGAGTACATCATGAGAAATGTTAGGCTGGATGAAGCACAAGCTGAAATCAAGATTGCCAGGAGAAATATCAATAACCTCAGATATGCAGCTGACACCACCCTTATGGCAGAATGAAGAGGAACTAAAAAGCTTCTTGATGAAAGTGAAAGAGGAGAGTGAAAAAGCTGGCCTTAAAACTCAGCATTCAGAAAACAAAGACCATGGCATCCGGTCCCATCACTTCATGGCAAATAGATGGGAAAACAGTGGAAACAGTGGCTGACTTTATTTGGGGGGGCATTCAAATCATTGCAGATGGTGATTGCAGCCATGAAATTAAAAGACGCTTACTCCTTGCAAGAAAAGTTATGACCAACCTAGACAGTGTATTAAAAAGCAGAGACATTAATTTGCCAACAAAGGTCTATCTAGTAAAAGCTATGGTTTTTCCAGTAGCCATGTATGGATGTGAGAGTTGGGCTATAAAGAAAGCTGAGCGCTGAAGAATTGATGCTTTTGAACTGCGGTGTTGGAGAAGACTCTTGAGAGTCCCTTGGACATAAAGAGATCCAATCAGTCCATTCTAGATGAAATTAGTCCTGAACATTGATAAGAAGGGCTGATGCTGAAACTGAAACTCCAATCCTTTGGCCACTTGATGCGAAGAGCTGACTCATTTGAAAAGACCCTGTGCTGGCAAAGATTGAGGGCAGGAGAAGGGGACGACAGAGAATGAGAGAGTTGGATGGCATCATTGACTCAATAGACAATTGACTCAATAGAGCTTGAGTAAGCTCTGGGAGTTGGGATGGACAGGGAGGCCTGGCATGCTGCAGTCTGTGCGCTGCAAAGATGGACATGACTGAGCTACTGAACTGAACTGAACTGAATTGAATTACTGAAGTAACACATTATTTTCCCACCGAAAAATCATGTATTTTCTTCATGAGCTGGGTCAGTCTATCCACTATCAGGCTGTGTTTGGACATTTTTGCAGGTTTAGTTACATTCAGTTCACAACTGCTGCTGCTGCTGCTAAGTCGCTTCAGTCGTGTCTGACTCTGTGCAGCCCCATAGACGGCAGCTCATGAGGCTCCCCCGTCCCTGGAATTCTCCAGGCAAGAACACTGGAGTGGGTTGCCATTTCCTTCTTCAATTCATAAAAGTGAAAAGTGAAAGTGAAGTCGTGTCCAACTCTTAGCAACCCCATGGACTGCGGCCCACCAGGCTCCTCCGTCCCTGGGATTTTCCAGGCAAGAGTGCTGGACTGGGGTGTCACATTATTTGATAATGGGATCAGAAATTTCCATTCAACTACACTTGGGAATCTTAGCACCAGTGATACTCTGGAGATTTTTTGTAATTTTCATCCAGCCTCCAGTTTTCGGAACCAGGGGCCATCTCTTTTATGATTTATAGCCTTGTGACTAGATTCTTAGTCATTGGGGAGTTATCCTTGCATTTCTTCCAGAATTCCCAAATTTTAACCTTGGACCTAATCAATGATTGATTGTCTGACTTGGGTGAACTTACTAAACTTTTTCATCTCATGGTTAAAATAGAATAAGGAGTACCACGCCTATGTTTCTTAAGAAGAGACTTAACATTAGAGACCCAACATGCATTTAGGAAAAGCACACTGTGTTCTAGTTGAGCTGAATGTGAAAATCAAAGTTAGATTTGTTGCAGAAATCAAATGCCCTTTTTGGATTGATCTGTCTCCATCAATAACACTTTGAACCCAACAGTGTTGTATCAATTGCTTAATTAATTTCCCTTTTATAGAGATATCCCCTTATAAATAAGAAAGTATTAAGTCAGTATGAGGTATTAAAAGAAATATTGGGAGCATCAACTCAAATTAAAAACTATCTGGACTCAAGAAATGATTTTATTTTTTCTAATTTTTTAATGACCTCCAGAACCTTAGAAGATATGATATTTTTAGGCAAAAGTGTGAAAGACTCACAGCATGGATATTTACAACCTGCTGCCAAGGAAGGGGTAGATAGGAAGGGAAGAAAGGAGATAACTATGGAGTTAATATTCAGCATACTTTATCAACTAGCTGTAATGGCCTCTCATTTATGATTCTGGGATATTAGCCACATAGAGTCACACAGAGAGTTTCTGTGCTCTCTGTCTGTAACTGTGGTTTAAAAAAAGAAGTTTGCATTGTTGAAATTAGCCCATATCCAGTGCCAAAAGTACATGATCCAGTGGCTAACATGTAATGATGCTATTTCTGAAAACTGTGTTGTAATTAAATGTCACAGTCTTGCATATATTTCAGACAACTCAGCATTGAAGTCAAGTCAGGTCACCGATAGAAAGTTATTGGTCAATGATCCCATTAAGCAAGTTAAGGGATGCTCTATATTCAAAATGACTTCATCTTCTCAAAGGATAAAACCACCACATAATCCCAAAGGATATCTCCTTGTCCTCATGAGAACTCTATTAAAAATTAATATCTCAACCAATTACAATAAACTGTAAAGAGATTTCACGTTTATTGTGGGGAAATTCTATTATAATGAGAACATTGCTAGGAAAAATATCCCCAAATAGCAGGGTATAAGGTCAAAAAAAGAATTGAAAGAACCTTCTCTTCACCTTATTATCTTCACCTCATGATAAGACCTAAGAAAATATTTGCAGTGCAAGATAGCTTATGATATACAATTCACCATGCTCATATTTGCAAAGCCCTGTGCTGAAGGCCAAATAAACTCTGGAAGTTTTTCCACTGAACTGGGGGGAAATAGATTCACTTTTGTAAATTCTTCTTGTAGAGATGTTGTCTGATACAGGACAGTCTGAGCACAGATTAATATTCTGCTTCTCATATCAAACCACGCAAAATAATAACAACCCAAAAAGAAGTATTTTTAAAAGTATAGAAAGTACTTTTGAAAATATAAAAAGTCAAATTATTGAACCACAAAGTTTTAGAATTTCCAAGGTATGGGATCATATACAATCAGATCCTTAGCAAAACAAAACTGGAGGAAACTATTGGTTAAAACATATGTAGGAGGTAAAAGGTTATAACCTATGCCATGGGGGTAACAGCTTTGAGGATCTCTAAGCCTCGTGTCAGTAATGCCAAGAATTTGGAGAAAACTCAGGAGCATTTAGAAAGAATTTTAATTGGAGATCTGAGTTCAGTCTAGTCAAAGTGCAGCGGGCTAGTCAATTTCTTCCTTTCTCAGTCTTTAATGCTATGTGGGCTTGAACAACTGGTTCAAGAAGAGTACAGGGCTGGAGAGGTCTTGTAGTTGTCAGATAGCTACTAATTTCTGGATATGATGTGTATTCTCACATTTGGAAGAAAAGCATCCATTCCAAAGACCTCCTCCATACGTTAGAGGCAGATCATAAAAATACAAAAGGCACAGGAATAGTGACTCTCAAAATAAAGCTAAAGACAGCCAAGAAGCACTACTCATTTTAAGAAAGTCAATAGCATAGCAGTCAAGCAATAACAAAAAGAATGACCCCCCCCAAGAAAAAAGTTAATTAACAAAAAAGTATAAAATAAGTATATAGTTAGATTTGAAAGAATATTGCATGCATATGAAAACATATTTCCTAGAGTTCTTAGAATAAAAATGGAACAGAAATGGAAAATTCAGTCAGTAGGCAATAATTGCAGTAAAATATACTATATAGTGAATTAATGGGTTGAAAAATAGAGCTGAGATATTCTCACATGAAGGAGAACATATGTACCAAAGGAGGAAAAATATGTGTAGTTAACTGATATAAAGAGTAACCCAGAAATTCCAAAGTCCAGATTATAGAAATTATGGAATGTGAGGAAAGAAAATGCAGAAAAATATGTCATCAAATAAATACCAAATAAAAATTTCTCAGACCTGAAGAAAGCATGAATCTTCAATTAAAAGTGCTAAGCTAGACTTTAAATGAGCTCAAACCCTCTGAAAAATCAACCTGCCATCAGCATAACTTCTCAGGAGCATAATTCAATACTAGAAGATAGATATTACTATTTTCCAAATTAAAGAAGGAGAATTATTCCATGGGCTTCCCAGGTGGTGCTAGGATAAAGAACCCTCCTGCCAATGCAGGAGATATAAGAGATGCAGTTTCAATCCCTGGGTCAAGAAGATCCCCTGGAGGAGGGCATGACAACCCACTCCAGTATTTCTTTCTTGGAGAATCTCATGGACAGGAGCCTGGTGGGCAATATAGTTGAACATGACTGTAGTGACTTAGCATGCAACTATTACAAACCTATAATTCACTCAATTAAGTGAATTAATATTTTTATTATTTTATTAAAATAAAAGATAATATAAACAAATATTCAGAAAATAAAAGCTTGGCAGTGTTTACCAATTTAAGCAATACCTGAAAGAATTAGTTGGGAATACACATCAACAAATAAGCAATGAATCCCCCAAAGAAGGGCATGATGTAGTTCCAAATATACAAAAGTAGTAGCAGATTCATAGTCATGTCTAAATAATTGTTGGGCAGAGGAAAACCAAAAGCATAATAAACTTGAGTTAAACTCAACATGAAAGGTTGTAACATTAATGGAGAAGAAGAAAATTAAACTGAGGTAAGATTTTACCCTTTAGGTAGAGCAGATACAGATATTTTTAATCGTAAATAGCAATACAAATATTGATCAGAAACATTGATGTTGGGAAACACTGAAGACAAACGGAGAAAAGGGCAGCAGAGGGTGTGATGGTTAGATAGGGTCAGTGACTCAATGGACATGAATCTGAGCAAACTCTGGGAGATAGTGAAGGACAGGGAAGCCTGGCATGCTGCAGGCCATGGGTCTCAAAGAGTCGGACATGACTCAGCAACTGAACAACAATAACAATCAATAGAAACATAAACTTTTTAAAGTGTGTTTAAAGTTTAAAAGCACATTTTAGAAGGATAGTATGTACAGCTTCTCAATCACAATGTAAGAATAAATGGATCTTAGAAGAAATACCAATTTGAAATCATCATGCTAGCACTCTTCCTCTTGTACCTTTGAGGCTGATGCCAAGTGCAGTCATTTTCTGCCAACGATGCACTATCTTTGCTGAAATGTTTTCTAGCTATTTGTCTATTAGTAAATTATTTTACAATATATGCTACATCATGACACAGTGCCAAGAATTTTTTGACAATTTAGAACGTTCTGAAGCTAAAGGAGATTATTAGATGTATGCAGTACAGGATGCCATGTGTAGTCAACTTTCTTCAGGGGGACTAGGTTTAATCAGGGGCTCCTCTGCAATGCACTTGAAAAAGCTCTAAAAAAGAACTCCCAGGCCAGCTATTACTGGACTATTGGGTTCTAGCAGAGTCATCTGGATTTTGCAAATGTCTGATTCATGCATTCTGATATAAATTCCAGTCTGAAAAAAACATTCCTTGCTTTTTTCGATGAGGAATATACCTGATATATAGCAATTTGCCTTTCCTTAAATACATTTAGACATAATAAAAACAAATTCAGAAAAGGACAATCATGGGTAATTTTATTAGCATCCTATCATATTGATAAAATGTAACCATTTACAAAACTAACTTGTCTCTCTATAGTTGGTCCAAGCAAGGCTCCTGTGGAGGGTGGGGCAAGGGTGGACTTGGAAGAAAAGCTAGATGCCTGGGGTAACCAGATGTATTATTCGTTTAAATACATTGTAGATGGAGTCTTTTTGACTATGACACACAATGGTAATTTTTTTTGTTTTGAGAGACAGTGGCTCTTTTACAGATGTGTGCTTTTATAGTTAATAGACCATGATTGATATGCTAGTTAATTTAACTTAGTTAGCTGAATATGCGCAGATGTCATTCATATGGGCAAAGTGAAAAGCAAAACTATTTGTTCCAATTTCTCTATAGCCTGTATTATTTTTTATGACATTCATGTGGAATAAAAAACAACAGCTCCTCAGTGGATTTAATCTAATACATCTGTTAAATCAATCGTGACTTGGTAATGCATTGATAAAATCTACCTAACATGCAGTTCTAGCTATTCTTCTCATATAAAGGCTTGGAATTATTTAAATAAAATGGAGAACACAGAGTTGGCAAGAAGGAACAAATACTCAGCTTTTACAAACAGCACATAGAAAGCACCAGTAGCAGATTCTTTATATACTGAATACAAACCTCGGAAAAGAAGAGGGACATTAGAAATAGAATCATTGATATACCCAGCAAGATCCTCCCCAACCATATGTGCAGAGATTTATTCTACCAACAATAGCAAATGATTTCATCAGAAAACAAGAATGTACAGTGTCAGTGCCTAACTGAATGGGGTGACATGGGTTCTGTGAGCACTGTGGGGACTGGACAATCTAACACTAATATCTTATACAACACCAACCTTTGAGACCTCTTGCTGTGCAGAGAAAGATAACGGAAACTCTAGATCTAATAGAACCACATAAAATGCTTGAAAGACCTTGGTACTTTGATTTTTAGGATATATGTGCTTGTTTTGGGTTTTGATTTTATGTACATATATATATTTATATATACATATATAAAGCAGAAAAATTACATAAGGTCAACTAACTTGTGAACTAGGTCAGTAGACATGTGGTTCTTAAGAGCTCTCTGGCGGAAAGGTGAAAAGTTTAAATTGAGAGAAAACAAAAAAGATTACTTTGGGAGTCACTACTTTGGAGGACTTTTCAATTTGAAACCCTGGTTCTGTCAGGCATGCACAGACACACACACATTCACACACACACAACACAATATTGCCTGGAAGCTATTTTTAGCCCAAATCCAGACTACACAATGCCAGTGTTTATTTTTAAAATATCTATTATTTAGATCTTACTATGTTACAGATACCATTCTAAGTAATTTATGTACATTAATCATCAAAACAGCTATATTATGATCTCTATTTTTATACATTTTTACTCAAATGAAGGCACAGAGTGGTTAAGTCATTCTTCAAGTTTCACACAACTAAGCAGTTGGAAAACCAAGCCTTGAATTCAGAGGGCAACTTGCAGCTTCCACAATTTTTCCACTACATGCAGGAGACACAGGAGATGCTAGTTAGATCCTTGGGTCAGGAAGATCCCCAGGAGAAGGAAATGGCAACCTACTCTAGTATTCTTGCCTGGGAAATTCCATGGACAGAGGAGCCTGGCGGGCTATAGTCTATGGAATCACAAAGAGTTGGACAGGACTGAGCAACTAAGCATGACCCGTACTATCTATCACTTACTAAATTACTTCTCAGCAAGACTGGGAAAGGACAAAATATGCATTCCATCACTATGTCCTCTGAGTAGTGGACAAGAATGTAGACTGGGCTTTTCCCGTAATGGGAACTATTTCCACGCCACAATAGCAGCCTTAATGGAGACTTTTACCTTGCTTCTTAGAGAGGGTACCGACAGAGGAGCAGCTCGGCAAGACCAGGACATGTCTGGACAGGATTCACATTATCTACGCTAGATTGCATCACTAAAACAGGTTCTCAAGATAAAGTGGGTCTGTTCCAAGATACATTTATGTTCTTATATATTCATTTGATTTAATCTTTAAAATTTATCTGTCCTGCTGGAAATTTACCTAATTAACTTAAGAACTCTCCCATTTGGTTCCCTCATCTTCTGCTCCCAACCAACTGCAACTATATGGTTACGTGTGGAACACAGAGTTGGAAACACCTGGATGCTCCCCCTGACTCTGCTACTGCATAACCTAGGTCAAGTCATTTAATTGCCTTGGTTTCATCATCTGTAAATTAGAAGGATAGCTTCCAGATTTAAAACTCTGATATTCCAGTTCACTGCATCCTGTGTGGACATTTCCATAAATTCTATGAATATTTGAATTTAAAAAAAAAGAAAAAAACTTCATGAGAAGACAGATTATGTTCACCTTAACCATTAATCTGCATGCAGAACTTAGTACTTAGTAGATAGGCTTTAATTTTTGTTGAATATTTTTTGGAAATGTAAAAATATTCCACATATGTAATAAGTAAAAACAAAGGTAAAAATTAAGTATTTCAGAAAGAAACCCTACATTTGGGCCAGTAAATGTGGAATGGCCAGAAGTATTTAATTTACACTTTGACACATTTTCTGAGAAAGCTCTGAAGAGATTCAGGACATGTTATTCCAGCATATGGTAGCTTGGCATATTGAATATTTTAAGCTGAAGGAGGTTAAGAAAATGGCAGAAGCAGAGAAGTCAACTCTGGCCTGCTCCTCCCTTACTCTTCTTCCCTGAAACAGGTCGTAAAACTTCCAGGTGGAAGGTAACCTCCCTGAACCAAGAGGAAGGAAGACATTCAAATAACCAGAAACAGGGAACTGGGGGCAGAGAAATCTGCAAACCAACCTTGTTAAGCTAACTCTTATCTTCCTAGTTACTTCTTTATCATTCACAACTCCTAGCCCAAACTCCTCTGTCTTTTTCTTCACAAACTTATTATTTCTATGTCTAAACTGTATAAAAGTTCTTGCTCTAGTCACTTCTTTGGGCCTTCACTGTCTTGTAGACTCATAAAAATTCAATAAAATGCGTATGCTTTCTTCTCTTAATCTGTCCTTAATTTTTAGACAGTTTAGTTTTCAGACCTAGTCCAGAGACCTAGAGAGGGTTAAGGAAAACTTTTTCTCCCCTACAGATCTAATAACACATTTTTTTTTCTCAGAGATTTAATTTTTAAAACTTGAACATAACTTTGCTTTTCCTGTAGTATTTACTTAATTTTTTATAGCCTGGGGGTTGCCAGTAAATATGTATCGTGCACAAAAGAAAAGCGCTATTACATTATATCTTTACTCTTATAGCCCAAGTTCATAGAATATAATGGAAAACTAAAACATTATTCAGACTTTTGTATTGTTTTTTCAACAATCACCCTTGGCTCACAAGCACCTACACTTTTTAGCGCCTCACCTAGCTTGATTTGCTAAGGTTAAACTTGGGCACACACACTACACACATATACTTAACAGAATCATTATCTTGGGAACCCCAAATGACCAATGATAGAATGCTATGAAATCTTCTAAGCTGTTCTGCAGAGTCTCTAGGTCAGACCTAAGCAACTATTACTGACTTTTTGGTAGATATATTGAACCTGAAATTATTAACTTAATTCTCCCTCTTTTCTACATATTTTGTCCCCCAAAATGCTATTATCACTAAAAGTTTCATTTAGGTTCAAGTCAAATTAGTTTTAGAAAAATAGCAAGAGGGAAACATGTGTTAATTATATATGGTTCTGAGGATTTACGAATTGTTCCTAAATAAATGAACTCTTATGCATGGAAAATTCTCCCACTTACTCTTGAGGTAACCTATAGGGTTAAAAAGAAATAATAGGATAATTTTTTAAAAATAAACATTTGTTTGAATTGCCTGCTTTGCTCTCATTCCATGTTAGATGAAATACTTTTCAGCAACAGAAAAGTATTTAAATTTAAATTTGTATGCAATTGACTTAGATTAGAAACTAGAATTTTATATTTAGCTACATTTATTTTGCTGTTAAAGAATATATATTATCCTAAATTGATAGGGCTTGATATCTTATGTCCATTAGAAAATCTAGTCTCTGGCTTTAAAATACATTCAGAAGAAGAAAGCTCCTAATTGCACTTCTGTTGCCACCATCCTAATATAAGCAAGAATGCAAAAATCATTTTTCCACTGGATTACCGTATGTATGTGTGTGTGTGTGTGTATGTGTGTGCTCAGTCATATCTGACTCTTTCTGACCCCATGAACTGTAGCCCACCAGGCTCCTCTGTCCGTAGAATTTTCCAGGTAAGAATATTGGAATGGGCTGCAATTTCCTTCCCCAGGGCACCTTCCTGACCCAGGGATTGAACCCAAGTCTCTTATATCTCCTTCATGGGCAGGTGCCATAAGGGCCTCCTAATCCTTCTCCCTGTTTCCATCCTTGCTTTCCTCTACATCTGCTTTTAACAAAGCAGGTCAGGGAATCTTGTTAAATGAAGATCAGGCCATATTATAATTCTTCACAAAATGCTTACTTCTTTCACCTAGAAAAAACAAAAACAACAAATGAAGTCCTTACGGTGACCACAAGGTTCTGCATGATCTACTGGTCACAGGCACACACTGTCACTTCACTCAAGCCACACATGGTCTCCCTGTGGTTCTTGGGGGTAGACTGGGCTTGCTCTTGCCTTAGAATAGTTACGTTGGTCAGACCCACTGTCTGAACTGCTCTTCCCCAAGTTAACCACAAGACTAATCTCTCCATCCTTCAAGCCTCTGCTCAAATGTCACTTTCTCAGACTCCTGCTGTTCTGTTTGCAAACACATCTGACCATAAATCTGTACTTCTATTGCTGAACCAAACTTGAGTCCACTTGCCCAAGTGCAATAAAGCCCTCTATTGACACCGAGTTTTGGTGAAGTAATGGACTTCCCTGGTGGCTCAGATCATAAAGCGTCCGCCTACAATACGGGCAACCCGGGTTCAGTCTCTGGGTTGGAAAGATCTCCTGGAGAAGGAAATGGCAACCCTCTCCAGTATTCTTGCCTGGACAATCCCATGGACGGGGAGCCTGGTAGGCTACAGTCCATGGGGTCGCAAACAGTCAGACAGGACTGAGCAACTTCACTTTCACTTTGGTGAAGTAAAGTACAGGGTTTATTGTAAAACACTGCCATACAAGTAGTAGTGCTGAAAAAAGCCTCAGACTCCATGATGGGTTTCAAGAAAGCATTTTGAAAGGTCAGGGAAGGGGTGAGAGTCCCAGGTCATACACAGTCTGATCGGTTGATGGTGAGATAACAAGGTGCTGTCACAGGAGCTATCATTATCAATCCTTAGGCTCCAGCAGGCCTGAGGGCTATGTGCTCATGGCCATCGAGTAGTTATCATCTTCCATCTCTAAAACTATTCAGGAAATGTGCATCAGATACTATTATCTGGAAGATATATTCCAGAGAAGAGCTAAAGCTGGGTTTAGGAAAGGCAAAGGAAACAGAGATCAAATTGCTAACATCCCTTGAATCACAGAGAATGCAAAGGAGCTCCAGAAAAACATCTACTTCTGCTTCATCAGTTATGCTAAAGTCTTTGTCTGTGTGGATCACAAGAAACTGTGAAAAATTCTTTAAGCGGTGGGAATATCAAACCACCTTACCTGTCTCCTGAGAAACCTGCATGCAGTTCAAGAAGCAAGAATTAGAACCAGACATGGAAAAATGGACTGGTTCAAAACTGGGAGAGGAGTATGTCAAGGCTTCTTATTGTCACCCTGCCTGTTTAATTTATATGCAGAGTACATCATATGAAATGCTGGGCTACATAAATCACCAGCTGAAATCAAGAGTGCTGGAAGAAATATCAGCCTCAGATACACATATGATACCACTCTAATGGCTGAAAATAAAGAGGATCTCAAGAGCCTCTTGATGAGGGTGAAAGAGGAGAATGAAAAAGTTAGCTTAAAACTTAGTGCTTCAGAAAATAAGATCTGGCATCTGGTCCCATCACTTCATGGCAAATAGATGGTGAAAAAGTGGAAGCAGTGACAGATTTTATTTTCTTGGGCTCCAAAATCACTGCAAATGGTGACTGCAGCCATGAAATTAAGATGCTTGCTCCTTGGAAGAAAAATCATGACAAACCTAGACAGTCTATTAAAAAGCAGAAACATCACTTTGTTGACAAAGGTCTGTATAGTCAAAACTATGATTTTTCAAGTAGTCCTGTATGGATGTGACGTTTCACCATAAAAAAAGGCTGAGAGCTGAAGAATTGATGCTTTCGAACTGTGGTGCTGGAGATGACACTTGAGTCCCCTGAACAAAAAGGAGACCAAACCAGTCAATTCTAAAGGAAATCAACCTTGAATATTCATTAGGAGGACTGATGCTGAAGCTATAGTACTTTGATAGCTGATAAGAAGAGTTGAATCGTAGGAAAACACTCTGATGCTGGGAAAGATTGAGGGCGAGAGAAGTGGGAGACAAAGGATGAGATGGTGGCCTGGCATCATCAACTCAATGGACATGAGTTTGAGCAAACTCTGGGAGACAGTGAAGAACAGGCAAGCCTGGGGTGCTGCAGTCCATGAGATCACAAAGAGTCAGACATGACTTAGTCACAGAACAACAACAATGGGGGAGGGTTTTTTCCTGCGAATGCCCCCTAGGGACTTTCAAGTCCACACATACTGCTCTTTCTTTCCTCCAAAACACTTAGCATTTTCTAATACTGTATATAATTTCCTTAAATATTGTGGACATTACTAATTTTCTCTTTCCCCCTACTATAATGTAAACTTTGTAAAGATAGGAAATTTTTGTTTTAGTTTACTAATGTATTTCATGTACTATGAGATATTATAGGTACATCATAAATATGTGTTGAATAAGCAAATGAATTTGAAATTTTAACCATTAATTAAAATTTTCTTGAAACACAAAACTTTAGAGGTAAGTTGATGCCATTAGTTTTGTCATTTAACAAGGTCAGGGTCCTAAGTCTCTGAAATTTCCTTGATCTTTTCCTTGTCTTGATAGCCTTGCAGCTTCACTATGGCTGCTGCAGGAATTTTATCTGTGGTCCAGGCAGAAAGAAGGGCTTCGCCAGTGGCTCCGTGGTAAAGAATCCACTTGCAGTGCAGGAGCCATAGGTGTGGATTCTATCCATCCTGGTTCAGGAAGATCCCCTGGAGGAAGTCTTGGCAACCCACTCCAGTATTCTTGCCTGGAGAATCCCATGGATAGAGGAGCCTGGCGGGCTATAGACTGCAGGGTTACAAAGAGTTGGACACCACTGAAGCAACTTAGCATGCACACACATAAGGCAGAAAGAAAGCCTAAGGAAAAAGGACAGCTCTCCCTAAGAAATTAAAAGATTTCTTTTCCATAATATTACCTACAGACTTCCACTGGCTTGAATCTAGCTGACCAGAATTGGCTCATAATGTCAAATTCAGCCATCAGTTCAGTTCAGTCACTCAGTCGTGTCCAACGCTTTGCAACTTCATGAACCATAGGACGCCAGGCCTCCCTGTCCATCACCAACTCCCGGAATTTACCAAAACTCATGTCCACTGAGTTGGTGATGCCATCCAACCATCTGATCCTCAGTTGTCCCCTTCTCCTCCTGCCCTCAATCTTTCCCAGCATTAGGGTCTTTCAAATGAGTCAGCTCTTTGCATCAGGTAGCCAAAGTATTGGAGTTTCAGCTTCAACATCAGTCCTTCCAATGAATACCCAGGACTGATCTCCTTTAGGGCTTCCCTGGTGGCTCAGACAGTAAAGTATCTGCCTGCAGTGGGGGAGACCCAGGTTCAATTCCTGGGTTGGGAAGATCCCCTGGAGAAGGAAATTGCAATCCACTCCAGCACTCTTGCCTGGAAAATCCCACAGTCAGAGGAGCCTGATAGGCTACAGTTCATGGGGTCGCAAAGAGTCGGACACAACTGAGCATCCTTTAGGATGGACTGGTTGGGTCTCCTTGCAGTCCAAGGGAATCTTAGGAGTCTTCTCCAACACTATAGTTCAAAAGCATCAGTTCTTTGGCATTCAGCTTTCCTTATAGCCCAACTCACCCATCCATACATGACTACTGGAAAAACCATAGCCTTGACTAGATGGACCTTTGTTGACAAAGTAATGTCTATGCTTTTTAATATGCTGTCTAGGTTGGTCATAACTTTCCTTCCAAGAAGTAAGCATCTTTTAATTTCCGGACTGCAATCACCATCTGCAGTGATTTGGGAGCCCCCAAAAATAAAGTCAGCTACTGTTTCCACTGTTTCCCCATCTATTTCCCATGAAGTGATGGGACTGAATGCCATGATCTTAGTTTTCTGAATGTTGGGCTAAGCCAACTTTTTCACTCTCCTTTTTGATTTTCATCAAGAGGCTCTTTAGTTCCTCTTCAATATCTGCCATAAGGGTGATGTCATCTGCATATCTGAGGTTATTGATATTCCTCCTTACAATCTTGATTCCAGCTTGTGCTTCCTCTAGCCCAGCATTTCTCATGATGTACTCTGCATAGAAGTTAAATAACCAGGGTGATAATATACAGTCTTGACATACTCCTTTTCCTATTTGGAACCAGTCTGTTGTTCCATGTCCAGTTCTAACTGTTGCTTCCTGACCTGCGTATAGGTTTCTCCAGAGGTAGGTCAGGTGGTCTGGTGTTCCTATCTCTATCAGAATTTTCCACAGTTTCTGGTGATCCACACAGTCAAAGGCTTTGGCATAGTCAATAAAGCAGAAGTAGATGTTTTTATGGAACTCTCTTGCTTTTTCAATGATCCAGTGGATGTTGGCAATTTGACCTCTGGCCCCTCTGCCTTTTCTAAAACCAGATTGAAAATCTGGAAGTTCACAGTTCACGTATTGCTGAAGCCTGGCTTGGAGAATTTTAAGCATTACTTTACTAGCGTGTGAGATGAGTGCAAAATAGTTTGAGCATTCTTTGGCATTGCCTTTCGTTGGGATTGGAATGAAAACTGACCTTTTCCAGTCCTGTAGCCACTGCTGAGATCAGCCATATGGAACTTGGAAAAGGGGTACAAGGTTTCCACAGTAGATTTAGATCAATTATGAATCACCAGCTTTAGATGAGAACATAGCCAGTGGATCCCTTAAGTTGTGCCCAAGGGAAAAGGATATGAGGAAGCGATGAAGATGCTGCCAGTCATGCTCTCATGAAATTTGCACCTGACCTTCTGAGCCTAGAGTAACACAGAAAAATAACAATATAAAAGATGATAGGAAGTGTTTGTTTCATTGAAGCTCTGAGAAAAGAAACAAAATTACAAGAGTTGGTGAATTAAAAAAAGGTAACATAGAAAAGCATTCTTGAGCTTGTTCTTGGGTAGAGAAGACAAATCTGGAAGAGGTAAAATTGAGAGTGGGGATAGCAAAAGAATATCAGCTCCACAATAAATGTAACCTATCAGTGATATTTATTTTGGGGGCCCCCAAATCACTGCAGATGATGATTGCAGCCATGAAATTAAAAGCTGCTTACTCCTTGGAAGGAAAGTTATGACCAACCCAGATAGCATACTCAAAGTAGAGACATTACTTTGCCAACAAAAGTTCATCTAGTCAAGGTTATGGTTTTCCCAGTGGTTATGTATGGATATGAAAGTTGGACTGCGAAGAAAGCTGAGCACCAAAGAAAGGATTCTTTTGATCTGTGGTGTTGGAGAAGATTCTTGAGAGTCCCTTGGACTGCAAGGAGATCCAACCAATCTATCCTAAGGATCAGTTCTGGGTGTTCTTTGGAAGGAATGATGCTAACGCTGAAACTCCAGTACTTTGGCCACCTCATGCGAAGAGCTGACTCATTGGAAAAGACCCTGATGCTGGGAGGGATTGGGGACAGGAGGAGAAGGGGATGACAGAGGATGAGATGGCTGAATGACATCACCGACTCGATGTACATGAGTTTGGGTGAACTCTGGGAGTTGATGATGGACAGGAAGACCTGGTATACTGCAATTCATCGGGTCGCAAAGAGTCAGACACCACTGAGCGACTGAACTGAACTGAACTGATGAGTGATATAGCAAAGTTAAATTATGGCAAGGTTTTGTACTATCCCTTAAGGAAACTGAAAGTGAAGTTGTGTCCAACTCTTTGTAACCCCATGGACTGCAGTCTCCTCTGTTCATGGGATTCTCTCTGGAAGAATGAGGGAGCAGGCTGCTATTTCCTTCTCTAAGCCCTACAGAAACATATATTTAATAGCAGAAGAGACACAGAGTAAATAAACCATATGTAACATATTATCAGATTTCTCCAGTGGCTCGGCAGTAAAGAATCCACCTGCAGTGCAGGAGACTTAGCAGAGGGTTGGATCCCTGGGTCAGAAAGATCCCCTGGAGAAGGGCATGGCAACACACTCCAATACTCTGGCTAGGAAAATCCCATGGACAAGGGAGCCTGGCAGGTTACAGTTCATGGGGTCATAAACAGCCAGATACAAGTGAATCAACTGAGCACACATGCAGGTAACCTAACATCTCCTGAAAGGAGTTGGAGCTTTTAAGGACAGGATTGATCCCCAGTTACCTAATCTAATATTTTTATTATAATCGTTAAGAACTGAGGCCCAGATATGTTAATTGATTTTTCTAAGATACATGATTACTTTCATGACCAAGAAAGGACAGGCACTGAAATTTTTATATTCCATTACTATGTTTCCCAAATTTCATTATAGCATGAATATCTTCCCTTAAAAAAAAAAAAAA